>JAQIXQ010000015.1:0-108322 GCA_034700485.1 Pseudosinella alba
TGGGGTACTGTGACACACCCCGCGAGATGTGGTTTAGTGCATTTCAATGACCAAATACTTTTTAAACCTATAGTAATTATATTGACATTCGTACTTCACAACTGGATGACCAATCGATCTGTAATTTAATTTACATTCGGTGAGGGTTGAAATCCAACAAGGGCGTATGTCTGATTGAAAAAATAATTCCAATTATTTCTAGTTCCCAGCGAAAGTTCCATTTGCTAAAGTCATTCAATTCTTGTCGTTTTTCTGGAGTGGTGCTAATGACTCAAAATATCGATAACGAGTAATATAAACTAGGAGTAAATCATAGTTTTTTTCTCCTTTACCTAAACCTGGCAGAATCTTCCAAATCTCAGCCAGTCTGCCAAGTAAAATCTGAAAACATTTTAAAGGGAGAAATATTTTCCATACAAAATTTTGGTTATATGTATTAGGTTAGGACAACATTGTCCGATTTAATTCGACTGAAAAATTTCATCGATAGGAATACCTGAATGAATTGGTATAATAATGTATAATTGATTGATGTATATACAAACTGCTGATTGTAACTGCCTGTTTGTCAAGTAAAATGTATTTCAGATCATAAATTTTTAAGATTCCAGGGTCATAATTTGAGGTTGTAATCATATTCTTTAGACATGTAGTCAAATGAGCATGAGGAGGCAAAATCTGTTTTCTTCAAAAACTCTCAAATTATGGTAATGGCCACTACAACCATATTAAACTGTAAATGAAGCATTTCATTTCAAGGGTAGCTGAAACTCAAGAGGAATAATTCCTCTCAAATTGCTTGTTGACAATCTTGATCCAACCTTTAAAAATTAAATGAGTGCGAAAGCCAACGGGATGAGGATGCTATGCCAGTGGGCGTTGGGAAACAGCGAATTATTTACGTTTCAAAAGCTTTTCGGACGATTAAAGTAAACACATGCCTATTCCCTTTCTATTATTTACGTCCAACAAAGTCCGCGCATCCCACTTTGTTCCTGGCCTGACTTTTCATTTTGAGTAATATTACCCATTTTAGTTGAAGGGGTAAGGTAAGTAAGCTGATAAGCCAAGGGAAGGATAAAAGGAAAACCAAGCAAGGATTGTAAGCTACCGGATAAATTTTCAAAAGCAAAGGAGGAAAGCCTGTTGGCGGATCACACGGCTACTTCTTCCAAAATTGAGAAAAAAGGGCCAACCTTATAGCAGCATCTGATACCATTTACTTTTGGAAATGGGAGAACATTATAAAACGTCGAATTTATAAAGGGCTCAGAAGGGCGGAAAGGAGAAATGCTTTCTCCTTGTTGTGGTCCCTGTCTTAGGATGGCAAAAGAGGGAGAAAGAAAAATCAACTTTTTTTAAAGGTGATGTTTTGACCCTCTTTCAAGATACCCATCCTAAGTGAAGATAGGAATAAGCGGTTTAATACCTGTTTATAGAGACTCTCAGGTAAAAAAAGTATATAAAGGCTGAAACGGCATCAAGAGGATTATCATTACACACTTTTTTCTTCTTCGGTGAAAGTCCCGACAAGGACATAGTTGTTAAAAAGGGTAAAATGAACCAGAAGATGGAGACGAGTGAAAAAAAAGAACTTTGCTTTTAAAAGACACAACCCTTGAAGAAAGTTTTTCCACTGATCTGAGAACTAAGAAGACAATAACAACAGACAGGAAAAAAGGGAGCAGCAGCACAGCCGGCTGGGTACATGGTTTATCCTTATCGTAATATGCTTTCCCCAACTTTCACTTTCTATAAGGTTGCTTTTTTTCTTTCTCTCTAAAAATAAGATAAAACATTATAAAAAGACGAGGGGAAAAACTACAGGCGAAACTTGATTTCATCATGTTCGTCCCTGATAAATATAAATGGTTTATAGTTTCCCAATATCTAAAGTTTTAATAATATCATCCTTATAATTTGTCTTATGTATTTACCCATATGCTTGTATATATTTAACATGTTATTGGACTTGGCAAGGTATTTACAAGTTATTGAGTTCCCTGTTTTGAATTAACCTGGACGAAGTAAATACATCCAGGTTTCGTTTTTTTCCTCTCCCTTTCCCCAATAAAACTTTCACTTCCTCTTAGCTACTTAGAATGAGCTAATACAACTGTACCAGTGCCATTAACCACTGCGCTCCTTGTCAGCTTGGGGATTTATGGTTCAATGGCCTTGAAGTAATATGGCCTGGCCTGTTGGTCTTTGCTCTTCATCGTCCTCTTGATATACATTTTTTGCTTTGTTGTACCCAAAACCTAACACAACATGAACTTCTTGAGGCGAGCGAGACAAGGGAAAAAATATGTAAGTAAAAGGTAGGTGAAAGTAGAATGGGAATAAGATTCTTCTTTATTCTTGAGATAAGTACAGATGAGCACATAAATGGATGGCATGGTCTGTAATAAACGAATGGCGAAAGCACAGAAGGGGTACACACGAGGAGGAGAAGAAAAAATAAGAAAGAATCCAAGCTGTAGAGATTAAATTCAATTCCACCATTCCACCTTATATAACCGGCCACATCGAGTGTGGAAGAGAGGAGCGAGCAAGGAATGTGTTGTTATATATAAGTCATGCGATCTAATGCCTCTAAAGGTTCATGTTACATTTCATACACAAAAATGGGCAAGAGAAAGTGAAGTGACATTGTTTGTTTAGAATGGAATTGGAATGCAGTGGAATCTACACGCATCACCGGATTCAACTTGAGCTCTCGACTCTTGTAACAACAAGAGGAGCAGCAGCCGCCCCAGCAAAACAATCATTCAGCCTTTCCCACTCCTTCCCCCGGTAACAACTGCGTGTTTCCTTTTTAATAACAGTCACACGAGGAAACACTTAACTGACGATATACACGAGGAGGGGCAAAGCCTATTTTATTACATTGTACTCAAGTTTAGATATTATTATGCTGTTGAGACGACTTTCTACTTCAAACGTCCTTTCACTCATTCCTCCTCTATCTTGGTTTGGTGGATGGATCTGGTGAAAGTTTGCTAGAATGATATAATGTAGAAAGACGCACATTCCCATCCGCATTCGTAATCATCTCTTGATGATCATTGTCAGTCTAGTCGCACACAAAGGGATATCTATCTCTTCCCCTGCTACCTTTATATATTCGAAAAAAAGAGAAAGTTTTTATTTGAGAGAGAGAGAGGATCCCACTATCATCAGAACGGTGATCTATTCTCACCATCAAATCATGCGTTTCGTCTGATGTTCCTCTGAAGAGGGTAGGCAAGGAGAAATAAATGACGTTAGTCAACTGTTAAGGATGAGGGGAAGCGAGGTGAGGAGGGAACGCAGATATTTCATGGAGGGCATATCATCATCATCATCATCAGTAACGACACATCAGGAGAACGAATTACAGATTAAACTAAACTAAGGATGTATACGATGATGATATAAGTAAAAGTATCGAATTCGCAAAGGAAGGAATATTAGCGGCAGCTGTTCCACAAAAATGTAGTTACTGGATGGAGGCTTCTAAACTACCAAACATATTTGTTCCAAGAGCAATTTCTACCCATCCCCAACGACTAACTTGATACATGTATACCCATAAGTGTGTAGCTCTAGCTAACAACGCATAATGTTAATGTCTACGGAGGAAGCATTCTAGGCATTAATAATTCATTAAAAATCCCCTTAGATCACAATAAACAAGCAGAGAGAGCGTGTGTAATTTTTGCTGAGTAACAGCTCCATCATCAACAATAAATTTAAACAAGATGGAAAGGGCCACTAGAAAATTGAAGAAAGTGCTGAAGGGAATAGTCAAAGTCAAGCAAGTTGGTGTTGATATATTAAAAACGTCCACCTTTCAAAAATCAAAACTGTTTTGAGACGCCAGCTCCACGTCATCACCATCACTTAGATCGTTATTATACGAGCTTATTTTTCTCATCCCATTTTTCAAAAACATCATTAGCAAATTTTTAGAATGCAATTTACGCAAATTTCTCCTTTTCATCATAACTCTGGGGAGCAAACAGAAGTAGTGTTTTATTCCAAGAATTTTCAGTCTCAGCACCATCATCATCATCCCAGAGCCCCGTCGTCGTTAAAATGGATGTAAATGAAATTGAAAAAAAAAATCAAATTTAATTTGATACGCTAGAAATTCTATAAAAGAATCTTTTAGTCGAGGAGAAATGTAGTAATAATGAAATAACTTATTTTTTTGACTGAATATGTAAAAGTTATTCCAGGGAAAGAGCAGTACTCATATGTATGTGGAATGGAGTGAGCTACATATTTTGTATGGGCTTATCAAAATAGAATTGATTTCACTTTGTCGCTGTGTGTATAAAAATATATCTACTTTACGTAAGTTTTAGAGAGCGTGTGAGAGAGGGAGAGTACATGGCCATTCCATTACTGCCAATTTTATATTTTTTGTTTCGTAAAGTAAACATATTGAAAAGTTTCCAGGAGAGGAAATTACTTAGCCCAGTGTGTGTGTGTGGAGGCAATGGAGAAAGTCCCAGCAATCAAAGAAATAAAGTGGATGAGGGTTGAAAATTCCATTTTAATTTTCTTCTATTCTTAGCACATCCTCCCACAAAGTTACATATATGGGGGAAGATATATGAGGTTGGCGCTGTGGCGGCGGTGATGATGATTTCGTAGGTAGGGATGGGATGACTACTGATCAAATGAAGTGATCAACGGAAAAGCTTCGTAAATTTTCCCCTTCTTCTTCATCTTCTTCGTGAGTTCGTTACGCTTGCCAGAAAACTATTGTAATGAGTCTCGCTTTTTCTCTGGTGCTCTCCGGATCTTCCACGGTAGGATTTTTATCATGGCCGGGCCAACTTTTTTTTGGAAGCTGGATAGATACACGTTACAAAAAACTAAGTAACTAATTTCTTCCAGACTTTGTGGAGAAAGTCAGTTGGAAGAGAATTGAAGATGATGATGAAGATGGGAGAAAGAAGAAAAAGTTGAGAAATGGATGAGAGAATGAAATCAGGTCGTATTTCTTTTTTCTCCATTCTTTCCCCTAGTTTGATTGACTTCATCTCGTTGTCATCAACGCTATCATGTTGAAGTTGGGGAGATGGGGAGGGTGTGGTAGGTAGGTAAGCCAATCTGCGGCGAATTGGATTTGAATTTTGAAGATTTTGTACCTTTGTTATTTGTCTTTTACGTAAGTATTTTAGTGCTGAAATAGAGCATGTCATGTAACAAGCTATATCTATTTAAGTATGTCTGCCCGCCATAGTACATTACGCTATTTATAACGATAAATGTACACGTGTGCAGCGCAGCAACATTATTTGCCAAGGTAGGAACGGCAAGTTTTGGAATTGGATTTTAACTAACTAGGTGAGGGAAGAAGGTCACCTTCTCTAAGGTAGTTTCACTTTTCTTTTCGAGTTATCAAAAAACTTTTTATAGAATTCATGGAGTCCAGATAGGAAAAGTATTTCAAGGAAAAACACTCCAAAAATTTTAGCCCAAAAGACTATCCGTAGGAATGCAATCAAGTTTTTAAGTTCTTCCAGTGAACTTAAGATTTGCCAAGAAAATATCTTTTCTTCTTTTCAACATCCAAATCATTATACAGCTCTCATTAAATTTTAGAGTTGGGGCTGAAATTAAATGTCATATACCTAATTTTACTTAAATTGACATAATATATAATACATAACATGAACAGGATTACCAATGATCGGTTTGCATATAAATTTTTAATTTCTTGTCAGGTGCAGTCATTCCAAAGTAGCTAGTATAAAAGCATTATCTTATAGCTCTGTGATATAGAAAAATAGTTTTTCTCAGCAAAAAACATTGAGTGTGAAATGGAGTTAAAAGTCTGACAGGGAAAAACAAACTTTTTCTTATAATCTTGTCAAAGCGGCAAGTGATTTTAAAAATATAATTTACGAAACATGTCTCACTAATATAAATAGGTAAGTAATTGAGGATGTATATAAGCTCCTTGCATAAATTCTTTTCTCCGGCCGTGCTTTGTTAATTGTTTTTATTGAAAGGGGGGATGGAGGAAGTTGAGTGAAATTAGAAAATACCAACTGAATTAGCAATAAAAATTAATAAAATGGACTAATTGAGACGTGAAGACAGGGGTAATTGTTAGCATAGTTCAACGGCAGAAGACATTTTCTAATGGGCCCTCTATGGTTATTGGTTCTACAGGTAACATAATGTCCTTCATCTTTAAAAACTGATTTAGCATGGAATCAAAATACATGGTATTAAAAACTTCAGAATTCATTGGACTGAATAGCTATTCCGAAAATATTTACGTAACTTGCTAATTAAACCGGCATGAGATACGGGATTCTTATAATGTCCTCGTCTTAAGATGAATCACACTCATAAATCACTGAGCGTATTCAAGTCCTCCTACCTAACTCCAATTCCAATCCCCATCATAATTTAATAATTTCTGAACTAGGTATATAGACTGAATATAGGGACAGAAGGTAGTCTCGCCCAATTTCTAGCCAATTTCAAAATCCCCTTGAATTGAACTGAACAGGGGGAAAGTTAAAAGAGGAAGTTTTCTAAATGCCCTCTCTGCACTTTTTTCCCCTTCTTGATCAAATTCCCACCCTTATTTTTTATTGCTGTTTTCTTTTTTCCCACGAGAGGGGAAAACTCTGCTTTCACCAACTACTTTAGGATGGGAAATAAAGCATTTTCGCGAACGTGACATGACTGTGACAATGGCGAGGGCATTCAAATGGAAGAATGATGTGAACCCAAAGTACGTAAACGTGAAGTACATTACTTATATATTTTGTGTTGGACACAACATACCCATACCAGAGTATAACGTAGGACTCCAACTTTCACCGATTATATACATATAGTAATGGTACTACTACCAAACTAACCACAGATGTATTCATTCCAATTCTGGAGTTAGCGTGAAAAAAGTTTCTCCTTATTTGAGGCAGAGGCATATACATCCCTACCCGCGCTTTTTTATTCCTTCAAATCCACATTAGCCCTATATTGCACTAGATTACATAGAATATAACGTATAGCCAACAAAAATACACCCTTTTTCGGGTAGGAACATGTCCTACAAAACCATAAGGAAAGATCCTTTTCTCTTGGTGCATTTCTCACGTAGAACCTATTTATTTTGTACTCATCTGGTTTTGCTAGATTTGGATTTGACATATTTTTTCTCCTCATTTTTATCCACTAACTGTGCCAAAAATGTAGGAAGATATACATAAATAACTTTAAGAATTTATATCTCCTACGTTAACTTATTTATAGAAAATCTTATGCGGGGGAGCACGTGTGGAAAACTGGGAAAGAAATAGTTGGGGAGAAAGTAAGTTGAAAAAAGTTACTTATGTCAGTTTCCTCATTTCATTGTACACAACTGACTTATGTACATATGTTCGCTGTGTTGTGGCGAGGGTGCTATATGACTGGATATGTCCGGAATGGCAGAAAGACAAATTTAAAAAAGTCGTAGGAAAGTGCCACCCATGTCACCAGGATAATGGTGATGATCGTGATCGCTGCAATCATCGCCACCATCAGGCTTGCTTCCTTTAGCACCAGCATCCCCATCCAGATTGTGATTACCTTCACTTTCACCATCATACCCGGATCGTCATCATCACCTCCCCAAGTCCGGTAGTAGAAGAAGTTATTACCGGAGAGGAGAAATAGAATCTCACCAGAACATTTTTCTATCCTATTCTAACAGCTAATATGCAATCTTCCGCTCAAAGATTCAGTATATAATGTATATGGGGAGAAAATTACAAAATATATATGTATAATCGTGACAGGAGAAGAATTTCTCTACTTATTTAATCTTTCACCCAACCACGTTATATTATTGTTATTGTTGGGGCTATTATGGTTGGATGAAAAGTTATATAATAAGGGGACGATTCAACGTTCTTTCTTCTGATGCCATTTTCAAACCATCCCTTTTTGAGAAAGAGGTGGAGGGCGGAAATGGACAATAAAATGGCTCACGGGAAATAAAAATGGAAGGAAGGAGGAGAAAGCAAAGATGTAGTTTGGGGAAGGGGAGTAGCCACCATCATAACTTTTGAAAGTGTACGTACATTCGCCTTTCACAGAAATTATTCGCAGAGAGATAAGATTGGCTATTTTGCCGGAATTGTGGGAAGCACAGTAAGTTTTATACAGATAAAGCCATACATAGGTGTAAGCAAAAATATCTTGGAGTCGCAGCTATTTAATTTAACAATGGTCTACCATTATTATTCTAATGGTGGAATGGTAATGGTGGACGTGGACAGAGGCAAGAACTTATTGTCTTATGTGAACGAAATATTTATAATCTGCAGAATGGATTTTTCTCCAATTTCTATCAAGATGAAAATCGTAATGGAATAGTGTGCAAGATGATCTGACCGTTTCTTCTTTCAATGCCGCATGTGTGTAATTGCCTATTGGGTAGTATTTGTCTATGTGCCATTTTGTAATGCTCGTTTATTTTTTCCATTGATCCTATCCCATTTTATCGGAGCATAACTGCTGAAGGGTCTTTTGTTTTACAGATTACTTTAAAGTTAATCTTACACAAGAACGAGAAACTATTACTTTACAGTTGGTAACATGCTGCAACGATTTCTATCATAATCCCCTAAGAAAAGGAACGAGAAAATTTTTGTTATTCCCTGGCAAAGAATGCGGAAAGAATGCGAGAAAAAATAAGAAAGTGGAATTATTTCCTGAAACAACGAAGAAAAATGTGGTGGAAAAAATCTAGCTTAAGGATAAAAGTGAAAGAATTTCACAGGGTGAAGGTGACTTTCCCCAAGCAATAACTGTAGTAAGCCCTTATACTAGATCTTAAAAGTCAAATAAGTATATTTACTTAAGAATACACGTAGTTGGCTCTCGTTGTAATTTATGTTATTTTTACAGTTCATCCACACGTACCCTAAATTTTCCGGGAGGTCATAATAATGTCTAATAGATCGCATGAGAAAGTCATTCAAATGAATGGGTGCGTGCTCAGCAAAGCAAAGCAAAAGTACTAGTTCGATGAGTAGAGGGATGCATGTTGATTCCGGTCACAAGTCCCAATCCTGCATGTTTCGTAACAATTGTTGTTCGGAAAGAAGAACGACTGTAATTAGTGCATCTTTATTTCCCCATAAATAGTGGAGCTAATGGAGCCCTTTTTAATCTAGATTTTATTGACTTGGCTTCTTCTGTAAAGTCCTTGATAAAAATGCTTTGGTGAAAGCGAAAACAAGGAAAGTTTTATCAAGGCATGATAAAAATCTTGTTGTATTTGACATACAAACAAACAAGTGCATATAAATAGCTGAATTGAAACCATCTTCGTTATTTTGCTAAAAACATAAAAATAGGTTTTTGTTTTTGAAAGTTGAAGTGTCATGGATGACGTCTGAACTGAAATCAATTGTCTTATATTGACCGTTCCTTCATAGGCACTGTACGGACATTGTATGCAACTTTATTTATTCAATCCAAGGACAACTTTCACTGTCGTTCCCCTTCAAATAACTGAGCAGCCATCTTCCTCGCAGAAAAGTTTCTGTTTACCATTTAGGCATTATATTCACTGTTCCGGCTCTTCTCTCAACGAAGTATCACGACTATGACGTGTGAGCCTTGGTTCCTTGGTATGTCCAAGACGCACGATCATATATCATTCCACCTGAAGTCAGCCCTAATATGCGAATAAATCCACCTTGGAAGAGAATTTATGAATTGTGCAAAGTCCGTGGACATTTATATTACCCACAGTTTCATTTTTACCTTCCCATTTTTCTCATTTGCTAGGCGTTACACATCCCTGCCATCCCTTCTCCCTTTGAAAAAATAATATATGACAATACCCCATTCGAGGAAAAAGTTTAAGGAGTGATCTTTTTGTCTCCGTGTACAGTAGCGTGGCATGCCCTGGGACATAAAATAAAATAAATATTTATGCATAAGCCGACATGTATTGTTGTGAACCCGGGTTGGGCTTGGGCTCTGTTAGCCGTGGCACATAAAATCTACATATTCCACACACCATGAAAGAAAAAAGAGAGAAAAAGCTGGAGATAAAAAAACCTTCCTCGTTATTTACGATATACTTTAGCTTTTCACGTTTTATTTCCGCTACTTCCCTCAAAAATCTTGTAACGCACATAGACACTTCCATACACACTTCATTCTCCCGTAATTTAGTTTTACAATTCGTTGGTTTCATGATCCCGCTACTAACTCCTCCTTGCTGATCCTCATTTTTTAAAAGTCATGTTGTAGTTAAAGCCATGTGCAATGGAATGGGGAAGAGGCTTTCGGGGGAAAATGTATTTTAAAGCACTGGCTTGACTACTGATGGTATTATTGGTGGTTTTGGGGATAGAAAGTCTGGCGGTTTACCACAGGGAAAGGGGTTTTGGATCATGCTAAATTGGAATTCTTTACTGGTTTCGTGAAAAAATTAGAGATTTTGGTTGGGATTGGGATAAAAACCAGAAGTTCTTCTTAAAGCTCAGCTTACTTATTCGCATGATACGAGACCAGTTCAAATGTATGGCTTAGGAATGGCTTAGAATTGGTGTAATATGCGGTATTTGCTTCTTTTTTTGCTAATCGCATATTATATCGAATCTGCCTTAATATCTCCCTTCCAAGAATTGTATTAGCAAACTGTTCACCCCAAAATTGGGTTTGAAGGTCTTTGGGATTTTTTGGGGCTTGCTGGCAGTAAAAATTATCCTACATGTTAATTAACTCAATTAATCACCCCAAAGAATTACGCTGTACACTTTCCTAATCCGATTCATTATTTCCTCAGGGAATTCGGAAAAAAGATTAATTATTGAATAGTAATATGAGGAATATATATTACATTATATTAGTTTTTAGATGAGGTTTCCAACAAAAGGCGACATCGCACTAATTGTAAATAAGAATGGGGATTATTCATAAAATCTGACTATATTACGGCAATCACTTGCAAGTTCAATGAAGCCGGAGATATCATATTTATTTCTCACATTTCCGTTCCCCCATCATCTCCCAGCTAGTTTCCGAGTTTCATAACATAACACAGTCTTTGGTACATTTTCATTTCCTTTTCGGAGACAAAAATATGAGAGGACGATTCCGGTAGATTATGAAAAGGAAAACCCCATTTTTACCACACAGCCATGCACACACGACGACCTTCTTATTCACATTATTCGCATATTTCTTCAGAAAACTTTCTCCTTTTATTAGTCATATAATATATAAAAAGTGAAGATACAGAGAAACGGAGAGAAAGGGACCAGAATAAAGAGAAAGCAGACTTTGGCTAATGCTCATTCATATGATATGAGAAAAGTTATCCAACATCATTCTTTTTAAAAAAAGAGGAAAGGGTGCTCCTCAACTCTTATTAAACTTACAATGTAGCCAATCCACTGGATTACATTTTTTCCCTCAGTAAAAAAGTAATCCCCCTGCGAGTTCATTTAAGAACAAGGAGGACGATTTTTTCCCATTTGAAAAAGTGGAGAAAGCGGTTGAGTCGTAATATGTATTAAATACATATGATATGATTTGATATAAGTAATACTGAATTCACTGGAGTTGGAGTCTCCGGCTGGAAGAAGGGCTTTTGCTAAAAGAAATCTCATAAAAATTCCTTCTCCTCCATCCACCAAGTGAAAGCAAAAGGAACAGGGTCAGCTGCTCTGTTGTAACTGTGCATGGTGGAGAAAGCATATATATCAGAGTGAAAAGTGCATTAATGCCCTGTTCATTTCAGAGATTGTTTATATAAAAAAGGAATAAAGGTTGGAGAGAGATATATAGTGCCAGACCTGCCATATAAGAGAAAGTTGGCAATAATTTCTAAATTATGCAACCCAGGCTCATGATCAAAGGGGATCCAAAATCATATCCTGTACTTTCACCACCACCACCGCCACCCTAGACCCAAAAGAGAAAGTGTAGTGGGGAAGGTGTCTACATGGCCCATGTATTATGTCTGTATGCTTAAGTTCATTAATGCAATACTTAGTTCATTTTTTTCCCTGGAAATAAGAGAATAAAAGAAAATGAGCGAAAAATGTATACTGCCCCTACTCTCTCAATTAATCTTGTTCCCTCTCTTTATTTCCCTTTTTTCTTAAGAGTAGAGATTTTCATCCCCGTGCCTTTTCCACTGCCATGCCCTGCTCATTACTTGCACTCTTTGAAAAACTACAGTCATTCAGCTCAATTGGATAGACGGGATTACAATAAAAAATAGTCCCCCATATCAAGAAACTAGAGCTAACTGGAATGAAGTTAGTAGAACTGAAACTGGGAGGGAGACAAAGACAAAGCAAAAGCAACTTTACTTTATACATTTATACATTAGACTTGGCTTAGGCACAATACAACTGGGCATGCTCATTCGTAACTTTGTATAAAATTTCGGTATCCCAACCCAATCAACTTTGATAATAATAAAAAAGGGGCCAGCTGGTCAAGAAATAAATTGGAGCAGCTGGTGCAGTGACATGGTTAGTAGTTCTGGCCAAGGTGGAATATTTACTTTTGGACAAAAATATAATTTGGAGATGGAGATGGGCTGATTTTGATGTTGATGGTGATGGTGATCTCGTATGTGTGATTGCTGAACTCTACTGGTATTACCTAAGCCTTTTTGTAGCATTTTGGCAACTTGGCCTTGGTCAACTTGCTCATTCCTTTTTATCATGATGAATACCTAGCTTTTGTTCATAGTCACGGAGAAAGTTTGATGAAATTTGGTAAATTCGAAAGAAAAGAAAGTTGTTTCATAATACTGGAAATAAACACTTTTTACTGACTTTTTATGATGTGTTTAACATTTTATGTTTGGCTTCTCATATTATATTAAGTACCCAATTCTAATTACCCAACCCAAATGTGCCCTTTTTATTGAAACTTTATATCCCTTTCGTGGGAAAACTCTTACGTATAATGTTGACATAACTCAGCCTTTTTATGTTGTCGTAATTTCCAAGAAATCTAATAGATTACGTAAGAAAAGATTACGTATACATATAAGAACCTTTCATGTGAACTCTTTGTTAATAATTTAGTCTTCCATTCATCCCACACACCAGCTTAAAGTGCACGTATCTATTAAATTACACTTTTAGACAATTCAATTTATCTCCATAAGACAATATAAGCTTTGTTCTAGAAGGGAAAGGGAGCAAGTGGGAGGACGTTGATTTTGATATCTCATTCCTTTAATAATTTAACCAAACTGTAAAACATTTACAAGAATTTAGAGACATTAGATTGTTTTCACTTTTCTTATGTGGACCATCCTAAAAGAAATGAGAATATTAATTACTAATACCAAACATGAAGGAGTTGTGGTACAGATACAGGTGGCATAAACCTTGACCCTTGACTACTTTCAAAATTATTTATTGGCATTTCATAATTATGCATACCTTAGTCCGTTTTAGTAGTTTTGTTAAAACCACTAAAAGTTTTATGGTCACTTCCAAAGTTTCTTATTATGCATCTTCTTATTGCCAAACTTTTTAAATGAATTTTACCTTAGCTTCCAATTTCCAACTGGATTCATTATTCATTTTTTGCAACAAGTCACCCGCTGCATGCATACAGAATTAAATACATCCTCGATCAGTTAAAAAGTGAAAGTCACATAATATCATTCTATCGTGTGAAACAGTACAGTCTTGTCTCAAAATTCTTATGATATGCGATGGGACATTAACAATTTACGAAGAATTCTTCAACTTGTGTTTGTAGTTTACCACTTTCCGAGGTACTTAAAAACTTTCATAACTGCTCATTATTGTCTCACTTGTGCCTTAATCTTCATTGGAAGTTGGAAGTTTCCAGGTGTAGATATGATATATTTTGTGGTGTCCTCGCTAACTTCCCGTCTAGCCCTAGTGAAAGTATGGGAATTACGGTAGAGGTGTGAAGATGCAATAACCGTATAGTACAAAAGTTTTGGGATAGTTTGTATCACCTCCACTTTCAGAAGAAGGGATAATGTGCATATCTTTAGTAGTAGTTGGTCGTTTCGATGAGTTGAGGTTCAGTTGAGCTGATGCTGGTCCCACATTCATATGAATCTCTGAACAGGACATAACATGGATCATATCACGATCATGATGCAGTATAATGCTCCCATTCGTAACTTTCTCCATTGTTTACAGTCTACACTATTTTGGATGCATTTTTACTGGAGAAAGGTATTTCATAGTGGGGAAGGTGAAAGTATATCATTTGAAAAGTGGAATGAGGAGGAGGACAGCGGAAGTCATAATTTTCCATTTGCTTTGTTTTCAAGGACGGCGGAACATGGTTCTTGCATTCCTTCCTCCTAATCCTCCTATGCAAAGTCGCGTCGCTTCTGGCTTTCTCTGAAATATTATCATAGAAGAGAAATGACGTGGAATAAAAATCGCATAAGCTTACCCACCTTAAGGAAGATAGAAGAAATGAACCTGGAGAAGTCAGTAAGTTGTTAGGATCGGTTTATTTTGGGAAGGATTTTGGTGAATCCTAATGATAAGCACGGTAAAGGCAATTCGGCCCTGGAGGGACTCCACCATATAGTGATTCGGAGAGAGTATAGTGATTCGGAGAGAGTTTGAGTTGTTCAAGAGGAGAAAGTACATAATATGAACAACTCCTTTTCATTCCAGAAGTTTTATCTTGTCGATGACACACACATCGCGTCATATTCATCAGGGCGGAAAGGATAATAGAAAAGGGAAGTGGCCTACAACGACAAGCAAACTAAGGATGGGGAAAGAATGTTTGGGAAGAAAGATGAGATGAGCTTGACCGACCAACCCACTACTTGACTTTGGGACGGGTTGAACAAATGAGAGGAGGATGAAAAGGAGGATTTAATGCAAGAAAAGTAAAAGCGCTATCAGCGATAATAGACACTTAAGAATGTAGCCATCCATCACATGTATTTTGAAGAGCTTTCCCCTTCGTTGTTAATTTGGGGTGAAGACGTCTTCCCAGTCAGTCTGTTGATATATTTGGACTGGTGAAAGGTGGGCCCGTCTTGCCAATTGCACGAGAGAATAAAATATCGAATGGCTGGGTCTAGGAGTAGTTACAGTTGGAGACCAATCCCACCCCAGAGACTGACTTCCTCTCTGACCTGGCCTTCATGTCAAAGGCATTCATCTGTCTCTAATCTTTTCTCTGTTAAGTAAAATCATGTCATGTCATCATTTGGGGAAACTCCTGTACCAACTTGCTCAAGTTCCATGAGTACCATTCCAGCTTCCTTCATTACTCTATCGGCTTATAATAGACCTTTGGCTGGGCTGGCATATAATATGGATTACTTTAAGATTTATTTTGCCCTGCTGAATGAATGTTGTTCAACAACCCGGATTTTATAAGGCTTAAACCGGATATAATCATGTAACGATTTTCTCTGTTTTTAGTACTCTGCACGTGTGAGAATGTAATGAATTGGAGAAGAGAATTATTGGTAGATGTTACATCCACTTCCACGAGAGCATAAACCTTGAAACGTGCCACCTCAAGAGTACAAATCCCTTTTCATTTCATTGGAAATCCACTCAATCGGTTATATTTGCTTTGTATGCTCTTATGTAGGTAGTTTATTATTTTCTAAGCTTAAATTAATATTTTTAAGCACTTTGTCACTTGAAATGAGTTCAATGATTTATGTGGTGTACCCCAATTTGATTTAATAACTTGATTATTGTTATTTCTAATTACAGTACGTTGGAGGCAATTGGGGCCTACCGCCAATTTTCTGTGACTTCTACTTCGCCATGGATGTGTTCTGCAGTACATCTTCCATACTGAACCTGGTGGCAATCAGCATTGATAGGTAAGTACCCACCCCACCCAATCTTCAATCAGTAAAATAAAAGTTGTAAAAAGTCTATAGTGACCATTCGATTTTCGTAACAATCCTTAATTGCTCTCTCTCTGTTTCTCTCTGAACTTGTTACAAAAGGTTCATCGCCGTGACTCAACCAATCAAGTATGCGAAGCACAAAAGTAACACACGCGTTTGGCTCACAATCGTGTTCGTGTGGGTATTTTCGGGTTTGGTGGGGTCCCCAATTGTCCTCGGACTCAACAATCCGCCGGATGATGGTCAGCCAAGGGACGTGACTGAGTGCTCGTTCCACAACAAATACTTTGTTCTCTTTTCATCCCTTTGCTCTTTCTACATACCGTGCATAATCCTTGTCTACCTTTACTATCGAATTTTTAAGGTAAGTCTATAGAGGAAAGAGGAATGGCATGATATGATTTAATATAAAAAGTATTTTTTATTGATTTCGTTGTGTACTGGTTTGAGTTATATACTCACATGAATCTCGGTTTCTTAAAACTTTCACTTTTAATGCTTTAAAGTAAGTAAAGCAAATCTGCTATTTGATGACCATGGGATGGATAAATAAATTGTCCGTATTTTATAATTGGGTGTGTAGGAATGATGTAATTGTAAAAGGTGATGAGCATATTATAGAGAATATTGTAATTTCGATTTGTGATACGGGAGGGTGTTAATGACCATTTCAAACCAGAAAAGCTATGCAAAAAAATAAAAATTAAAATAAAATGTTTCGGTGGAAAATAGATCAATTTGGGTAGGTTGGACAAAATTGAATATGAGTCATAAAGAGTGCTAATGAACTAGTCGAGAATATCCAAGCTTATATTTAGACTGAACGAACGCATCATTTAACTTAAAATTTGGAAGGAAATTCTGCAGAAGTGATCATATCTAAAAATAGGATACGAGCGCAAGTGCAATTACTAATTTGCTGTTCATAATAGGCACCTTCCAAGAACTGGAAAATATTATTGACAAAAATACATATTTTTAATGATGCCTTTCGTCATTTTCATAAGTTATTATAATGTCACGTTTACCACTCTGATATTTGTCACTTTGATAGGAATGTTTGTCAAATACTCGTAGTTTAACTGTTTAATCATTTTAACTGTCAGTTTGATGTTAGATATAAGTATACATAAACCAAACGACTGAAACTTAAATTAAAAATACTGCTCATTTTGAATATGTTGTCGATGATATTGAAAATACTGGATCTATAGTCTATAGAGCATAATCGAGCGTTTGATGAGCATTATATCGAATGCAATAATTACTCATTTTAATTATTCAGAGCACTGTTCAAAGATACAGTCTACTTTCATATTCAAATCAAAGTTTGAATCAAATAAAATGCCGATCAAGTTGCATCAAATCAAATACTTGTCTAAAGTCATAGTCATATTGGCTTAATTACATATCACGTGGAATACCAAGGCTTTAAATGAAGACGAAGTAGCAAGAGAAACATTACATTTACTTTCACTACGTATCATATCCTACCAATCACATTAGCATTACCCGTTGTTTCCCCCTCTTGCTTAAATTCATACATACTTTGATACTTAAGGGTACGCCATTGCTGCACTGATATAATTAATTAATCCATGTCAATCGACAATTTGTTAATTAAGTGTTATCCTACACAGCCTAATTTCTCATATGACACGACATGACATGATGAGGGATGAATGTACAATATGGCTGGTTGACTATGGTTAACTACTCCAACATTCACATGTAACCTTTTCCCCGTTGAAGCCTGAGGGGAAAGCACGGACACTGAATTTGAATAATGAACGCCATAATATTCACGTGAATACATTCTACAGCAAGGCATATTTACGTATCCGGTAAGGCTCAAGTCTGATGGTTCGGTTGTTACCTCACTAACCAAACCACAGTGCAAATAACATGGATGCATACAAACTTCCAGGCAACATCCAGTCATGGCTTTGGTGGTGGCTTGCCATTTCCTCTTATTTCCTCATTTCTCCCATTCACCAATATTAATACCATTTGAAGAGATTCGTCCAGATTAAATGGAGAAAGACATATCGTGTCGTGTGTGTACTTTAATTGGGATGGGGGAGACCGGAAATCTGGGAGGGAAGCATAGGACCCGCCGAGAAATATAATACATAAATGATGGAAATGAGTGGGTGATCTGGGAGAATGGTTGGTGGGTTGAGTGAGAAAAGGAAACAAGACAACTTTGTAATTTGGAGGATTAATAATTAGCACGTTCTAACTAATCCTTTGTCAAACAAAAGTGTGAGGTTTCTGCACAGCCCCCCTTTTTTTTAGGGATATGTCTATGTGTTCCCTTGAACTGTTCGGTATAGTTTGTCAGTCCTTTTGTGCCCCCATTACGTATTACTTGTTTGTCGGAACTGCTTTGATCATATTATATGGAAAGTTTGCAAGAAAATATGAGAAATGTAGGAAGGCACATGAGGGCATTTCGTTTGCTTCCGCATTGGAAGGAAGGAAACAATCAGTGTTCAAACTATGTAAATACTAGATTAAGTAGGTATGTATATGGATCATTGCGATCATCAAAAATAGTTATATGGATGAACTTTAAATATTGAATTTGCAGTCGTAATTCCACCTTGAAAAGGGACAAAGGAGGGTGTGGTTGCCGTATTAATGTCAAATTTCGAAATTCTAGCAAGACAAAGATTCATCACACGTAAAGCGATAGTGCTTTGCCTGAGTAAACGAAAGTGAGCGATAAATAATCGGATTTTGCTAATGATCCCAGTCGGTGACGCAACCGGAGCAAGACAGCATGAATTAAAGATTATGTAATAATATTATGAAAATGATGCAGGGGTTATGTTGGCCCTACTTATTTATAAGCTGCATCAATTTGTCTCGCGTATTTACCATTCCACTCTCACGATTTGCTTTTTACGTAACAATAACATTTACCTTTCTGCTAACGTCTTGTGAGCATTGTTGTGACAAAAATGCTACATTAAGGATTTGTAATATAAACACCCTCCCTTTGGCCACCATCCATTATTCATTTCTATTCTAAGTAGATTTGAATCACCGGTGGAACATAAATAGAGGCGGTAAGTTAACTGACGTCAGGACACTGAGATAGATCACATGGATGGATGTGTCTTTCTCCGCTTCGGTGGCTTCCCACGAAAGCTATATTCCATAATAATTATTATGTTTACCTGGCGGTCGGGTCGGAGTCATTTGATATGCTCATGTCACACAAAAACAGGCTTGTTTTTCTCCCATTTTTGAGCTGACAATATCATGTTTCAAAATTTCCTTCCACGGAGGAGTTACTTCCTGCCTACTGACGATGACAGAATCCATATTCGGGAAAATCTGGTGCAGTTCCGTATAATTAGAAAAGTTTAAAATGGGCTGGATATCAAGTAAAAGTTTCACGGATGGATGGAGAAAAAATCCCGAATCGGTCGGCTCTCCCATTTCCAAGATTTGCGGGGTGTCGAGTTCCCTCTCTCCAACTTTCATACGGATGTCATGTATGTAATTGCAACTTTTCAGCCTTTTCTGACTTTCCATCGGGTAATTGATACTTCAGAACCAGGTAGGCTACGGAGTACTTGGAACTGCTTAAACTTTTCATGGGAATATAATTGTCGGTTTCATTGAGGCGGAACCGATGATTTCAATCTTTCTGGAATGGAGGAATATTTAATGGGAAGGAGTAGGTATTAGAAAACCAAAGTTTATGGCTTTCAATTCGAGAGTTCCCTCTTCCGGGTGTCATTTCAGGATAGAATTTCAGCCAGTACGCTATAACTGTTAAGAAAATTACCGTAATTGTTCAGAACACTATTGGACAGGCATGAGTTGGTCTATTTTATTATTGTAGTGAAGGGAAATTCCATATACTTCTCGTTTCTTCAAGGAAGGTATGACTAATATCACTTTCCCTTTCGGAGTGAAATTTGGTTGCCAGACTAATTAAACTAGAACACTCTTTAAGGGTGGAGAAAGCAATGAAATATGAATGGGGTTAGGAAATATACTCGGAAATGCTATATATGCTGCACAAATAGGCAGGTAATTTTAATCGCTCCCATTTAGCCATCCCTTTGTGTCGAGTTTAAGCTGGGCCATTTGGCTGGAGGTGCAAAGCCATAAAAATATATGACATGACAAGGTTGTTTGCAAAGGCATTCGGAGCATTTTTTGTTTTTCAACACTATTAGAGAAATTAGCATTATGTAGGTATTCAAACAAGAGTCCCTGCTATTCCCCGAGTTTTGCTAATGATGATAATCCTTTGTTTCAGGTGATACACGAGCGTGCGAAGAAGGCAGCTGGTGGAGCCAGTCGTGGGGGAGCGACCGGCGGAGCGACTGTGATTGAGAATCTGGCTCAAACCAAGAGATTAGCTGAAACGAACCTGAGCGGTCCGTCCCCGTCCAATCTAGCCTCCTCCGCCAAGAAGTCTGTGGGGGGAGATGGTGCGGAAGATGGGGGAGCAGCGGATGACGAGAAATGTACCAATACCGGGAGTGGCTCCCAGGTTAGTAAATCATAATTATTGGATGAAAGTAATTAAGTAATTTTTTATTTAAAAATTTCTTCGGGCTATTGTAATAATAAAAGCATTCAATAAATCAACGAATAGTGGAGGTGACTGTCGCACAGTGCCCCACTCTGGTTGTAAAGTACTCCATATTTTTGTCAATTTCCTTGCGGATGAGCTAATCTTGAAAGTACATTTAGGTAAATGGCTTGGTTTACCTTTCAATACCATTACCCTGATTGTCTATGCGGCTGTAAGCAGTTTTACGTCATCTGCAGCCATTGTAGTTTACAAGTTACCTTAACCATGAAATAATGAAATAAAAATGTAAAAAAACATCTTCCTCCACTTCCACTACGTCGTAACAAGATGATGATGACTTTGGCAGGGGAGGTTCACGGTGTATTATTAAATAAAATATCACTAGGCATACTTATTTCTTCATTCATGAAATGGAAATTTGTGTGTACAATGACTTACGACTTTCCAGTCGTAGCTCTATTTTCTCCCGTGACATTTCCTTTTTTCGGGATTCATAAGTGAAAGTAACTTTTAGCATAATTTATTAGTTTATTGTAATAGCTTTTGTTTGCTCTCGGTTCCATCGCCCCACCCACACGATTCTATTCAGTTCAATGGATGCGGCAGAAGAGGCACCCATACAGAGGCACACACAATCTAGCATTGTTTTGGTCGCCCTTCAGAGGAAAAGTGAAAGGAATGGGGAGGCGTAGGAGAAATCGCGTAATATTAATTGTGCTCCAGTTGCATGGATAAAACCGCAGATTAGATAATGATTCAGTTCAGACTAAAAGAAGCGATAAGTTAGAAATTATATAAGAGATTGAGATCATTGTTCCACCGCCGATATTATTGTGATGAGCCAAAGTCAAAGGTCAAAGTGTTTCAATAATTTTACCTTTTATGCTAAATGAAGCTGAAATATTAACTTGGATTAGACGCATGATTTGGTAGAAAGTATAAAGTAAGAGCGGGGGAAATCAATTTTGTTTACTCATTCCATTGTCAGTTCCATGATTCTCGCTGACAAATTATTTGTCAGTGGAGCAAATACCCACGCAAAATATATTATTTACGAATCCGTAATATAATAGGTAGGCACTTTTTTCTGTAGGAGATGGATTCTTCAAAGTCGTCGTTTGGAAGGAGATTATTTGAAGGTATTTGTTTCAAATCCAAACCCTTCATCCGGGCTCTGGCTGATGTAAAACAATATGTCTACCTATGTATATTGGAGGAGGAAGTAGAAACCAAAGTCGTTGATAGCTGGAAATGCGCACAGGATGGAATTTTCGTGTCATTCTCGCATGAATGACGATTTGCTTCACAATAAAAAATATCTACTAGGTAGGTAGATTCCTTTGTCAGCATAGTTTAGACATCTTGTTCATACATATTTGTAAATGGTTTATAGAATTTAGATTTACTTTCCTTCTGGCAGATTTTGCGTTACACATAGATAGTGCATATCAAAGCATATACATCGGATCGGGTTGGGATGCGGGATATACACTACTCGAGAAATGGGAATGTGCGAGGAACAAGATAAAAATAATATTGTGCAATTTGTTCCCGTTATGCACTTTACTTATTTGAATTTCTTAAGATGGGAATTCTCCTTGCTTCGTCCAGGGAGATGTGAGATAGAGCTTGTGCAACTGTCGTAATGCAATCTTCCTACGTGTCTTCATATCTGATATGAAAAGCTAATATGATCGAAAATGCGTGACGCGGGTCTGAGGATCTGATCGGATGAGATCTCCGAGATGAGTATGAATATTATGTGACATATTTTATACAATAATCTAATTGTAAGTACAGGTACAATGTGACTATGAGGGATGACGACCGAGATCATATATAACAGCAACCCTTGACGTGAAAGAATTTTTACGTGCTTCGGTCTCCCCATTCTTATGTTACGTTAGGCAACGTTACGTAATGTGACTGACTAGTTCCAGTTCGAGTTCTGTTCTAGTTTTGCAAGAGAGAGAGAGAGCAAGAGAGAAAGTACGTACCTGGATGATATTACTTGTGCCCCGTCGTACATGTCGGAATTTTTGTGAGTGAGGTACGACCTGAGATATGCTGGATTTTTAAGGATACTGGAACTGGAGGCGTGTAGACATGGAGGAGTGAAAGTTCTAAAATAATATTCTCCATTCTCGAAATATAAAGGACAAACTTCCAGTTTCTAATGTAAAATATATATTTTAGGGAGTATCTGGATATTCGGAGGACAATGTACGCTTATTTAATAATGTAATAATATTGCATAGGATTTTACGTTTTGTTCTGTCAATTCCCCCTTCCTTTTTATTTAACGAAGCTGGTATGGTGTAAGCCGAAAAGGGATTCCATCTTTTTTTGCCTGAAGCCGACACATTCAAAGTTTTATAAACTTTCAAGCGTAGTTGAGGATTGTTACCGGTAAAATGAGCACTGGGATATATTGTCCATATCTATTAAGCTGTATATAGGAACATACATATTTAGGTATATAAATATACAGGCCCATCCTTTAAATTTAGTTTACTGGGCAATTCATCTTCTCTCTCGGATTGGGTTTGAGATGATGATGATGCTGTTGAAGCTGAGGATGACGCTGGTGGTATGAGATGCGGGCATGATTGTGCCTGTGATAGATAGAAGGAAATGCCTGGGTTGTTGCTTACCTCTTCTGAAGGGAACTCAAAAGGAATTTGGGAAATTTTTGGGGATGACAATACAAGTGAAGACTCTTCCGGTTCCATTAGTCTCGAACAAAAACGTGTCATCACCAAACAACAATGGGGAAGTACATATTGTACATTGAAGAAGGGAACGGAGAGAGAAAAAAACATTGCTTGGAGGGGGAAAGACAGACGTTTTCCCTTATTGAAAATCGTGTGCCACATCACATCATCACAAGCCAAGTAACGGGGAAGGGACTACAGAGAGTAGAGAGAAGGAGGGAGTGCATATTTCCTTCATCAGAAAAAATCAAGAGTTAAAATAAAATGAAACGAGAGAGGAGAGAGTGGTGAAAGTAAACAAATAAGTAGGGAAAGTGAAAAATTGCATGACACAAAGGACAAAGGAGGAAGGAAATAGAAAGAAAAATAGATGTTTAAACAGCTTGACTAGAGATATGGACATTGGCATATGGATGGATATATTATTTACTGACAACGACTCGTATACCATATAGTGATCCAGATATGTATATATAAATGTATATCAAACGAAGAAAAAATTTGTTCACAGTCGGGACAGGACAGTGAGCTATCATCAGTAAACCTATATAGAACTCCAATATTATATTATGGCTAACTACTTACGTCAGAGAGATGAAAGAGTGAGTTTAGATATGCTCCTGAAGCTTTCTCTTTTCACATTGTCAAGAATATAACGGGGGGAAAGGAAGGAAAGTTTTAAAATATAGTAATAATAATCCGATTGTAAGGCAAAGGTACTTTGACGCAAGTCCCAAAGAATCCTTTGTGGTGTTTCAGCTTTGTGTAAGTCAATGTCAAAGCATAAGATTCGAGAAAATGGGTGGATATTATATTATAATAAATTTTCAAAGAATTTTTTCAAATGCAAAAAAATGTGCAAAAAATGCCGTGTTTGACATGTGGCAGGTGTATGCATGTTCGTTTTGATCGTGTATCATGTAGGAATAAATGGTAAACAATTTGCAGAAAATCAGGGGAAAGGGCAGGTAAATGAACCCGAAAATGCTAAATCTAATTAATTAGGTGATGATGTTCAATTTGATACTTTACTTCTCTTTTATTAACTTGGCAGTTCATCTTTGTAAATTCGAAAGTTAGAGTTTATGGCTGTTACTTCAGTTCAGAGAATAGAAGATTAGGTTATATGTGATGTTGATGTTTTTTTATTATTATACGCGTGCCATTAAGCTTAACTTTGCACTTTACCTAATTCAATTTCCCCTGCTTTCACTTGAGCATCTTGAATTTCTGCCAATAAATTCTGTTTTGGGGATAAAACTTATTTTTGTGCATCATCAGCATTATATACTACTTTAAGTAGATCTCTTCTGGGAAGGAAGCTTTTAATTTTTCTGTTTTTCTTCAAATTCATTTAACTTCAAGTAGCTACATTGGAAGTGGAAGCCGATGAGGAAATATGAATATTTGTATGAATTGAACATGAATTTAGCAATATTCATTCAGGATGTATCATTTGAAGTGCTTTCGAACATTTTTCATTTATTTTTCTCCATCAATGTCGATCTACTTAAGTATATGAAAGGAACTGTAAATTTGACTTCATATCATATATTTCTGTCATGGCGGGGCGCGGGGGTGTATGGATTATGGATGCCCTACATTTTATGCAACCAAAATCAACCAAACCATGTAACAGGTTGGCCTACGGTACTAGTATTTTGAATGATACTTTCTCTTCATTACTGTCAAGTAAGACAGGCCTGTGTTTTTTTTACCTGCCTTGTGGGCGGCAGGGGCGGCTAGACTAGGAATGGTGACTTTTGGTAATATGATATTATGTAAGTAATACGAATGAATTCTTTACATCCATTAAATATCACCTTTTCGTTTTGTCTCAATTATCCAAACAATAAAAGGAAACGTTATGCACGATGCCATTACCTGGAGATTTTGTATATACTAGACATGTGTGGGTGGAAATAGCTCGGGGAATATTCATTAAAAATTAAAAATCCATTTTAAGAAATATCCATACTCAAATTGTATTCTTCAAAAGAGACAAATTTTTAAGATAGAAATTTAGCTGGTATAAAATACGAATAATAGACTAGAATACGAGTATTACCATGATTTGATAGACTGAGTTCGCAATCTGAGGAAATTCGACCAGACAGCTTGTCATATCTGATAACTCAAAAAGTGTGGTATTAGCACTAACCCACGCCGGAGGAAAGTACTACATACTCCATACTCCATTATTGGAAGCAGATTCGACTTTCTGACTCCATTTCGTGCCAAGATGTACAACCATCGGTATTTGTAGTAATAAAAGGCGTAGGTTGAAGGGGATAGGAGAAAGTTGGAGAATTGGTACATCGGTTCAAACAAAGCTCAAATCAACTTGGTACACATACTCTCTCTGGTCCCAGTTGGTGGAACATTGTCGTCGAGTCTATGACTCTGAGCTCCATTGTAGGGAAAAAAATGTTGATTTTCCTTAAAGCCTCGTGACTGGCAGTATTCAGTATTCAGTATACTGACATTGGGATTGGAGACGAGTCACCGGCGCACTTTAATATGAGGATGCGAAGATGATTAAGATGATACGATCTGAAGCGCAAAAGCTCTTCTACTTAAGTAGACATTTAAAGCGTACAGGTCTCGTCTCCCCCTTCCATTTTCATCCCAATTCCCTATTCTCCTCGGGATCTGGACGGATAGATGGGTGCAATGATGCGGATGTGTAGGTGTCAAATATTATTATTATCCAGTCGTGAATTTTACTGCTGAGATCAGCATTTTTCTGATCACTTCAACAATAATATAGTATTTACCGTGTGGATATCTCTTATCCTGCAATATGCTCAAGATCACTCAAATCCAACTCGATCGAGCACACACACGGTTGGTCAGGTTCCAGGAAAAATACTTTCACTTTCTCCATTGTCAGGAGATGGTTCATAGTCCCCCCGTATTCCATCTTGTTCGGTTCACTTACCAATTCATAAATAGTCTGTAGCCGTGATATGAATAAAAATGTATGAACCTGGCCATGGAATATGGCAGGTTCTAAAAGACTGGTTGAAATTGGGATACGGAATGAAATGCATTTATATATGTCATACATAGAATGAAATACAGTAATTATATATTATATTGGATTATTATACAAAAAGCTGATGTGGAACGATTTTTCATAGTTCCGTTTCCCATATCATTCAAAAGCCACTCCAATTCTTCAATTTCGTTTTCTTTTCTCCTCGTGCCAGCGCTATCCCATTCCAGCCCACGTCCCCAGTTACATAAGGACCACCAGAATTTGGTATTAATATTTCATATCATTTTTTGTCCGCAGTTCCTTGTTGAAATATTTACTTAGTTGGGGATGGATGAGTGGATAAAATGTGCTCCCTGGAAAGGGTAGAGCCAGAGTCTCTTGATGATACTGGAGCCGAATCAGAGAGAATAATATTCTATTCAAATTCATTGCCCAAGATACGGGAATATAACTAACTTGATACGAGACATCGCTAGGGCTAGGCTTGGGTAGTAAAATATTATTGAAATGGAAAGTGTATAACTTACTTAAATTGAAAGTTGCTTCACTCTGGTGAAGAAGGTGGCGTTTTATGAATAAAGTAGCGTGTAATGTATCTTAATCCTCCATTTTCATAACTGGAACCAAGAGACGGGAATATATATCATTATGTAATATGAGCTGGCTGTGAGTTGAACTGAGTACACGAGCAAGAAATTATTAAAAAGTTATTTATGTATTTAATAAGCATTCATGTATATACTTTATAGCATAATTTTGACCTTGTGAGTTATCATCATCAACCATATCATAAAGTTCCCTTTCAGATTGGGACCCGATCCATGTTTGCTCTAATAATAGGGAGATAAATAAAACATAAATAAATAATATTATGATTATGTGAGCAGGATCACTTTCCACAAAACCGCCGCCACCAAGGCCCCCACCCCACCATAAAGGAAAATTTCTCTCGTCGGATTAGAAAAAAGTTTTTAAGTAGGAGTCGATGAAAACTCCATAAAGTTATGGATGATGACGTTCATGACTGGTTTGTGGGCCCAACTTGCTTCCCTGACTAAGTTATAATTTATGTCCCTCTCCTTTCACTTCATACAACAAGTCACATGATTATATTTATTTACGGGTATGTATATCCAATATCATATCATATCCCTTTTTGATTCTCCTACTTTGAAATATTTAAGTACTTTCACTTTTCTTGAGCATCGAATGGGTTGGGGGTTGTCCACAAGTGTTTTCCACTGCACTGCATTCTTCTAGTCAATATAATGTGCAGGAGACTTGAGTACTTTCCCTCTTCCCCCTATTATTCCAGAAAGTGCACTTTCTCCTAGAATGGGAAACATGTAGACAAAGGAAAATGCAAAAAGGTTCCACAAAAGAGAGTCGTAAACAACCAAAAACTAAATTCTCTGACAGAATAAAATGGAAATTGTCCTTGGATCACTATAATAATTTTGCAATGTGTTTGCATTGTCTCCAGTGAAGGATAAAATAATCGTATATTACATAGGATGGAATTGCCATGCTATAAAATAAAGATAGTCATCGAGTCATCGTCATGCTGTTAGCATAGGCATTATATTTAATATGACTGTGTTGCTACTTTGTGCTCTGCTGCATCCTCCTGTGGCAATTTTCGTCAAAGCCATAAAATATTATTTTTTTTGCAAACGGGGATTCATTCCCAACTATCCAAGTTTATATGATATCATATTGCTGCTGTGTATTGGAATATTTGGAATATTGGAAATGACAGGACAATGAAATGGCTGGAGACATGTATGCTGTAAAGATGTTCATTTACAAGGAGAGCTTCCGTTTGGATCTACAGTGAAGTGGTTTTAGAGCCCTATTGTGGTCTAACATGTTTTAAAATATATTGCTTGGAGAAATGACATTTAAAATATGGTTTATTGTCTAAATAAATATCAGGCATGATCAGGTGTATGGTTTGACTAATTGCCACAGGCGCGGCTTGAAATTCATCGATATCTGTGTACATATTTCGCTTGTTTTGTTGAAAGCTGAACTGGAGAGTTGAATTGGAACCTTGTTTTAATGAAATGTGGTCTTCCTTAAAATTAATTTATGTTCCTTGTTGACAAAAGGAATTTCATAATAAAATAAAATATATTCCTGCTCTCCGTTCAATTACGGGAATTCTGTCCTGGTGAAATGATTTGACATGAAAGTGGAGGCGTATTTTTAGCAATGCTTTAAGCTGAAACTAGTAAGTAGGTATAATCAATGGCAGCGTGAAATGAAACAATAAGAGAGAAAGCAAACACACTTGTCAGCTCAAGATGACTTTCCCTTTTCATTTCAAAAGGATTGCAATGGGTTGAGTGTTGATTTCCCCCCAGGTATACATACCTATACACAGCACTAGATATTTCCAATCCTCTTAACCAGCTTAACACTGTCAGACAGACCAATACAAATTGTACAATACAAAGCAATTACGATATCACAAGGGTGGTGCTGATCTTGTTGATATATATAATACATAAATGTCAAAAGGTCACATCCGGTTCTTCCAGTAAAGTTACACTCGTGAACTTCTAAACACGTGTAAAATATTGGTGAGACTATTTGTTATTTTCCTGTTAATACTTCTAACCCCCTCCCACTCGGAAATTGCTACAAAATATCTCATCTCCGATTTTGATCTATTTGAGTCAATCCATTGTATTTATATATCGAATAGTTTACTCTGCGGTCATGCCACCATCTGAACAGGACTTGGCTTACAGGTTCCATGCATTTACGATTAGAAAAGTCTCTTGTTCTGCATTGACGATGGAAACTAGCCACACCACCACAGGGTATAATATAATCTGTCATGCCATCATGACATTGCTGATAATTTCTGCTGACAAGATATATTAGATCCAATTTCATTAGACAATGACCGTTGAAATTTCATTCTCATTAAAATTTGGCCCAATACTATTGTGATGATGATGACTTCGACATAGTGAAAGCATGTGAAAGGTAAGAAAATGCATAATTCCACTGACCGACTCATCGAGTATGGTAACACGACACATCTTCTACAGTTCAAATGGTTGCGGTTCTAGAATTTATCTGGAAATAAGGGTGCATTTGCTATTATGTATTTACATATCTATACATACCTCAGGCTATTAATAAGTTTGAGTTAAAACTGCCCAAGGTGAATACACTCAAGCTGGAGGATATATACTTTTCTCCTGTTGACATTCAGCGAACAAAGCTAATCATACATCATTATAATTACAACCCATTTCATTATTGGCCCTTGTTGAATTGTTTGCAGTAGACAAAGTACGCATTTTCTTTTGAAATTACTAGAAATACGCAAGTTTCTCTTTCCATTTCGTATAATGAGACAAAAGTTTCCAACTTTATAACGTTTTGGAAAACAATTATTCGCAGAATTGTCCTTGGAAAATTTAGAATTTTCTCGCTATATGCCAAAGTCACATTTCCTCACAAAAGGTATGTAAGGAATTTCTGCTCTTATTGCACATTAATCCTATTTCTCCTTCCTTTCATGTTACCTTTTTGGTGAGTTCCTAGAAACGTGCTGGGGAGGGCGGAAGTGAAAATCCAAGGCGGAAATGAAATACTTTGGGAAATGGTGTATGGCTCGACCTATTTCCTCATGGATTCGAAGTGTCAGTAAATCGGAACTTTCTCTCCTCAAAGGTTCAAATCCTAACAGTGCTCAAATATTTAGTCTTTTCGACGGCTACAGTTTCGTATAGCTTTTTTTTTGTAAATCTCTGACATATTTCCGTACTTTTCTAAGAAAGTGGTGGTAAGGAAATGGAAAGTGAAGGGGTAGAAATGCGAGTAAGTAGCTACATTGTATTATTTGGATATAAGTAGCTACAATACAACAATATATTAATAAGTAACTCTGAACGGATGGCATGATATATAACAATTATAGCGGATCTGTCATTGCTCTTCACGCTGGCAGTTGTTCTTGTATTCACCTTCAAAAAGATGGTCTTGGAAAAATTATATGAAATTTGCAATACGACAGCTTTATGTGGTTTTCTAAGTCAGACGCTCTGAAATAATCAAGGACGATGATTATTTTTATTAGCATTGGAAGCTTTCTCAGTGATCCAAAAGCAATATTGGATTGCGATCAGCTTCGTTTCTTATGCGTGAAAACAGTTTTATTGCTCCAAATTTCACAATAGTATAAAATGCCTTAAAGTGAAGGAACGTGGCCTCTTTTATTGTTTTGTGAGATTTTTTTAGCCATGTAAGATGATGATGATGATAAGTAAGTACATCAAAACTAATACTTTTACAATCCTTGTCGTTTACAGGAGGACGATGGGGATGAGAAAGATTTGGACATGGACATGGAAGGGGATGGGGAAGATGAAGACTCTCCAAATTCCGATGATTGCCAAATTATAACGAATCCAAAGTTAGCTACGGCATTCGTTCTAGAGTCCGTCAGACCTGAGGATAGGTATGATGACCAGCTTAAAAAAAGAAACCTGGACTAATTTTATTGTTTATATAAACTGATAAGGATAACGTGCAGAACTGCAGTTTTATATCATGTATGCATTTCTCTTTATCTTTTGCAGAGGACTGACTTGCAGGATGGAGCCAAATGGAAATCATGACTCTGGCTATGCAGCTTCCAACATGGAGGAAGGTGCACATCCAGTCATGGTACAAGAGCCCTCTCCCGCAAGCCCCAAATACTCATTGTCACCTAAGGTAAGTCTTTTAATCTTCCAATAATAAAATGTTTTCTCTCGTCCCTCCCCAGTAAAAAATAATTACTCTGTTAATTGCATGAGCTTTACATAACAATGCGTAGGCCAGTTGATTAATTAGTTATGTACCTTGAAAACAAAAATGGCCACTTTGTGAAAGTGAATTTTCCCCTCCACTGCACAAAAAAAGGAAAGTCATGTCATGTCATGCTCATGCATATGCAGTTCTCCAGATAAAAGCCATACAGGAAGGGATGGGATGGGAACTGATCTGATGCAACGTTTCACATGGTCAGTTCTAGAGATCCTCGTCGATGTAGATTCGATGTCGATGAGTCTACTCCTCTCAAAATCGGGATTTGCATAAGAAAGCCCTTGGAAGTGAAATATTGGTAGCATGTCCCCCTCACTTTGTCTGCCTCTTCTGCCTCCAGTAGGGATCCTTGGAGGGGAACGGGGATAATTGGAAGTGATAGCGACGATGATTGCCGCCACACTACACATAACCATTTTTAATGTTGACTTTGTAGCTGATCTCCTTCACTTTTTGGATAGAGAATACGTGCTTAAATTACAGGGGCGGAGGAGGCGGATGGGTTGGTGGTGGTGGGTAGCATAAAAAGCCAATGAAGTAATATGCAAAGTGTACGGACGTCATCCTTTACTCCTCTCCTGCTGCTCCCTATTAAAGTTATCAAGTTATTTTTATAATTTCCCAGCATATGGTGAGCAAAGGTGATTGTTCCCTCCGTGGATGATTATTTTATCGATACAAGAGAAAGCCTCCAAGACTCTAGAAGAGAGAGGGTGAAGGATGCAACACACATCATTATCGTCATTACGATCTGATACTTTTAGAGGTCACGTTCAGCTTTAAAAAGATGGGGAGGAAAATGGGAAGGAAATAATTTTCTCCTCTTATCCTTCCCTTTTATCGTCATCGTCATGATCATCAACGTAATAATAAGTGTCGTCATGTTCGACATTATGGCGATGATGGGGAAAGCACCTAGTTCCCTCTCGTTTAGCTTTACCCTCTTTCCAAGCTACTGCTTTCATCTTCGATCATTAAAAGATTTTACTGGATATTCCAGGATTAGGAGGAAAGTATCCGGTTGTTCCAGGAGGCACAGCCTTCGCCCAACTCCCCACGTCAACTCCCATTTTCCCCCTTTTCCCTTGGAAAGATTGAAAAAGAAAACATGATGGGAGAAAGAAGGGGGACTTTGAAAATTGGACTCGGGCTTATTGGGTGGCTTTCTCTTGTTGGGAGAAAGATGGATGGATATAGATAGATGAATAGGTGGAGAGGAGAAAAGTGAAAGATGAATAGATACATATTTCTATGAGAGGGATGGGGAAAATAGAAGCCTTTAAAGTTGATAATGTCCTCGCTTCCATTCACTTTTCACGCCAGAGTGAGGACCTCTCCAGCTCTATTTCCATTTTATTATAAAAAGGAAGCCATGGAAGGTAAGTCGCCTCGTCATGGTGTTGTGGTGCTTGGAAAAGAAGGAAGGAGGGTGAAAAGAGCGAGGCCAGCCATTACATACATCAACAGTAGGAATCCCCGTAATAAGAGAAAGTATTTTCGCAATATGTATTGGTTTCCTGGTGTGACCTATTGAACTTTTTCTCTGAACCTCATACTTTCTCCCTTATCATTTCTCTCCATGTAATGGATGGTTTCCTGGAGAATCTCAAAATCTTCATTGAAAGTTATGGGATTCGTGATGAGATCATGATGGGCACTGTCTAGCGCTCCTTGAAGGGGCATATGAAGCATTCTAAACAAGGAGGGTGGAAGGAAATAAAAGGCGTAGATTGGCAATTCTCTCATCCGCCATCATGATCCTACTTGGAGCAATAATATGTCTCAAAAGGAGGAGATGGGAGCACAGGTTGCTGATTATTACCACTACAAAACTGTACTTCAGTTCTGTATAAGTATAACTATATTGCATTTATGTACATAACTATTCGGTTATGTATGATATGATGATGATATGATGACCATCACTATTGGATGGAGAGGCAGTCTTCTTGGCTTATAATAGTTGGGGAGTAGTTTTGAATGTGAAGATCTCTTATAGGCTCTCACGTAGAGGGACAGTGATAGTCCCTCTTCTCCATCCAATCATTCATGGCTGATGACAACATGAAGAAAAAACCAAGCAGCCTTTTCTTATATCCTTTAACCCTTTTGTTATATTGCCATCGAGGACGGAATTTTTCCAAGAAAAAATAAATGAATCATATTATATTATCCGGGATAAGGAAAGAGAGAGGAGCAAAAGGATTTCAAGTTGTAACATTGCATGACGATGATGATGGTCGTCCTGGACTGAAGTGAAAGTGGAATCTCTCGCCTAACTTTCCCCAGCTATAATCCGGAATCACGTACACAAGTTATGACAAGCTTGCAACAGGCGATGGGATGAGCTGTCAAGAGGGGGGAAGGAAAAAATGGGAAACAGACAGATTTATTGGAAACTTGAAAATCCTGGAGAGAGATACATAAGTAAGATGAGATGAGAGAAAGGGTAGTTGTTGGCCAACAACAAATATGAAGATTGAGACGGATATGCCGCCAGTGCCATGGCATGGGAAGAAGATGGAAAGCTTGGAATTAAACTACAAGGATAGATCTTGTACTTTTCCCCAATATTTTATAATATTGGCAGACGGGGACGGGAGGAATAAAACCAGATCGAAGAGTTTTTGTAGCTTTTGTTATTTACGATGGGATGATGGGCTCATGAAGATACCTACGATGATATATGGCTTGGTATAATGCATTATGTATTGTATTTGGTTAAATAAATTTAGCATTTATGTACCCAATAACAATGCAATACAAGTAATTGAATTCCGCGAGAGGTTGATAGTGACGTGACGATGAATGGCAGTTGCGAATTTTTTCTACACTGTTTCGCATAATACTTCAATTCTTTGTGATCGCGTAGAAAACTATAGACGTGGATGCAGCTAATCCTGATAGGAAATGAAATTCTATCTGTAATAAGTGCACATAAACCAGAATGGAATGGATTGGGAAACTAACATAAAGTATCAGATCAGATCAATTTTGAAGATTCGTCATTCATCCTATTGTATTTTACTTGCCAGGACTAAAAAATTCCTTTAAAGGTATTTCCGATGATATGACATACTTATTCATTGAAAAAGGTTTCTGGGAATTATTACCTTTGAAATGTGTACTTTGATCGCTTTCATCTGACTAGCTCCAGATTCCAGTTCCAAGGACAAAGACGCGATGGAATTCATATTTCATGCGACTGATCACGACGGTGCCCGGTGATGCACCCGGGTACGGCGATAGGGTTTTATGTTTTATTCTCAAATATAAAATTGATTTCATCCTTTTTATTGTCCTCATTTTTCGAACGTGGTCGTCCTATGTAAAACCAAATCGGATGCTATGTAGCTGCTCTGTCCTAACTTAACAACTTTGATGGAGGACACACGGTTCATCCATCACGTACAGATTTTATAGTTTTGGACTAGGTCGTTTTTTATGTTTCCTTAGTCTGGGTCTAAAAAATCGGGTGATTTTGTTGGATTTCCAGACGACTAGTATTCTGGGTGATCCAATGTACAAAAAATAAAAAATTATGATAAGCCCATACGATACGGTTACGAACATTTATATAAACTCTCTTGATCTTGGTCTTGATGCTAAATTTCTTTTAAAAATGTCAGGGTTAAGGTTAAGATGTGTTAGTTTTATAGCTTCAAAGATATCTAGGTACACACTAATGCACTTTTATACCTTTTTCCACCATCATCATGCACCAACAATAACAATTTCACCTTGAATCATGTAACACTTTACTGGAACAAGCTTGGTAGGTACCTATACCACGTGCCTTTTCTGAAATTATAATGGGATTTCATTGCCTTTTCTAAATTCGTCTGGCTGAACGAAGCCCCTTTGGTCTGGACATTATGGCTATCAATTTCTGACATGGATGTGCATTAAAAAATATAACAAGCAAAGTAAGGCATTCAGCTCGGAGGTTGACCGTAGGCTGCATTCATATGCCATTCCATTATCTTATTACTACATGATACATATAGGTAGGTAGGTCTACTGAAACATTTTTTACTCTGCCCTGGAGAAAGCCATAAAAATGGAGCAATTCATAGACGATGATGACGTCCTGACGTAAGTATTAAAAGGGAAAGGGAGAAATTGGAGTAAGAAATTCCACAGGAAGGGGATGAGTAAACAAGCAATCTGTCACTGTCTAATTCAACTGGCTGTTTTATGCGTGTGTGGCGTATATCGCATGTTTTGGTATATTACCCGCAGACTTACATGGCTCATTCATATTGTATTGTGTTACATAATAATAATAAGCAACATTTCATGATGGGAAGATGATATTGAAGTAAAAAACTAAAATGGTAATAATGTTTTGGTTGTTTTTAGTCTAGTCTAGGCATTTCGTCTACACAACTCCCAAAACGGAAATAAGTTTTTGCGGGGGAAATATGTGTATGAAAGTTAATGCAGTGGAAAGGGGTGAATAAGTAGCAAGACTGAAGAAGGGTAACAATATTGACAAAGGCTGGAAAGCAAAAATGGGCGTTCGTATTATGTCATTAATATTAAACATTATTTGGCGCAGTGGAGCTAGTTACAAACCAAACACTGCTTTGTTACTTTTTAGGATTTTCTAGGATTTTTTATGAGCTGAGGAAAGGATAAAAATAAATTGCTTGAAGGGTAGTGTTTGAGCTTAAATGAAAGTCATACTTAAAGTAGGTAGGCACATACCAGACCTGTGGAGGAGCTAATGATGAATTGGCACGAAAATAAATCCACTGCAGTTCAAAACATCTAGGTGGAAGTAAATATTACGTAACGTAACCCATGTATTATTCATAGGATGCAGGTTAATGTAAGGTACATTTATGGTCATACATCATCACTTGTATTAATTGTAAGTACATACATTAGATACTCGTAAATAGCTGAAAACGGTGATGTTGATGTAATGTACAAGTTGGTCTCTCAATTTCCCCGTTTTTATGTGCCCTTCTGTAGATCATCGTTGGGGATTTCCTGTGGCCAATGTCTAGATTACTACGTTATATAAATGCATTTTTTACCAAAGTTATTCCTATTGTATTTATAGCCTGCTATATTCTATTTATTTTTTGTCGCATTCCGAATTGTGGTCTGGTCAGTCTCGCCAAAATTCCTAAAGTTGCATTGTTTCAGATTATATAAAATTATGCATAAAATGGGACAATATATATTTTTATTCTTGAGGAGGAATGCGAGCACACAAAAGAAAGCAAAGTCTCACGATCAGTGAAAGTAACTGCTTCTACAAACAGGTATAAACACAATATTGATACTGATCGATGGAGAAGCCTCATATGAGCTGCAAACGATTTTTATAGTAAGAACCGTCACATTTTCAAATCTGATATTCACATTCTACATACAACTACTGACCAACTAGACAATAGTTTGCGGTATATTATATTCCGATCACGTCCAGCTTCCCATTTCATTTCGTATTTCATAAGGACTTTCTTCCATTTTGTTATTAGCTTTATTTTGAAACGGAAGCAGAGATATGTTTTTACAAGAGACAAAGTGTCCTTCAAATTTCCGCAGCCTCAGTAGAACATCCAGTGAAATAAAATTTATTTAATCTACGAATCTGTCAGAATGCCCCTGGAGGATAGAAATATATTTGTTTTGTCTAATTTTATTTGAGTTCCCTAATGGGATTTCCATTTCCTTGGAAAGTTCCGTAATACTTTATTATCAGAACATGAACACACTTGCCGAATATAATGCCCATCCTCCTAGTCAAGAATAATAGAAAAGTTAAATAACAGTAACAAGAAAGAAGTTGGGAATAATTCATTTGGGGAAAGTGAATAAGGCTTACTCTCCAAACTTGGAAATCTTTTACTGATTGGAATTATTATGGTGGCTGACATGACAGATAATGAATTTATGCCTTGAATTAAAAACTTGTTGAATTTTCCTGCTTGGATAAACAGAAAGCGAATGTAATTGTGAAACTGAGCTCCACCATCATCCTTTCATGAATCATGAATCAAGATCATGATCAATGAAATGTTTTTGTCTTCAAGACAAACACGAGGAAATGAGTGCTCATAAATTATGGTAACCTCATAACCTTGGTTTATATACCACCACACGATGTTGGTCAAAATGCGATCATGCAAGTTTATAGTGGCTATGTTGGTGATGTAATCATTATCTGGAATTGCCATGTAAAAGAGCAAAAGGACGCCAGTCACGTATCCACAGCGTGATCGCGGTTTAATGACTAGACCCGATAAAAGTAAGAAAAATGAAGCGATAAAATGATTTTATGAAGAATATTAAAATCCTGAATGTACTTCCGGAGTAAAAGTTTATGAACTCTCGGGTACAAGATGTAATCATCCTCACATTCGCAGCCAATCCTTTCCCCACATGACTGATCATTTTGAAGGGAAGTGAAGGAGAAAGGAAAAGTTACATCGGGATGATGATGGGAGAAGGCGAGTGCTGAGTACACAAGACAAAGGAATATAAAGCATTATTTGCTATTGTTTAGTTTGTGGTGGGATGTGTGACTTGAGGCAATATTAAAGCTTTGATGAAACTGTCACTGACACCAAAATGATGACTGATATGTATGTGCTTCGGGGCGTACCCTTCCAGGAAAAACATCTTTGAGTACAAGTATTCATTGCCCATTCCAATTGTTAAGATAATGAATTTGTCGGACTCAAAAATGTTGGGGATGTGCAGAAGATAAAAGAGGATGTGGCTTGACATGGCACTATCATGACACGACATGACTTTATGACTTCCTGAGGTACACTCCTTCTTTTGAGAGAAAGAGTCGGTCATCTTATCTAACCTGGTGTGCTATACTCATGTCCATATGTAATTAAAAATGCTCCTCCGGTTTCCTTTCAGACTCATTGTCATTACATTTCACTTTCACTCTTCCCATCATATCATATCCATCAATGTACCCAACTCATATGTCTAGACTAGGCTTACTCTTACTTCTTCTATTTCTTTTGTACTTTCTCCTGTTTCTACTTGGGAGGAGAAAGTAAAAATTCTTTATTCCACCCTTTCCCCTACTTTAAGTGTAGGTATGCACTATTGTCCATTAGTTCAAACTACAAATAAGTATGTACCTTTGTCCAGCCACTTTCACTTCAAATTTTCATTTGACCCAGGACAGGACGATGATAAGTATTCATCTTGGGGCTGTTTCATTCATTCCCTGAGTGAGTTGATGCTGCCGGCATTCCCCCACATTCTCATCATAGAATCTATTAAATGTTTGGATGTATCTATTTGTTCATTCACTCTCACATCACACACATTGGTTAGCGCATATTATGGTTAAAAAATACTTTCATCTTCCTCAGAGACTGTTTAGAAGACGAAGACAATATGATATTATTCCAGTTGCTCATAGTCCCCAGTACCACTACCACCCCACCGCAGTCAGCCAAGCCACCACTTGACTACTTAAATCCGTTTAATATTGGAAGAGAAAAGAGTCCTCTTTAGAGTCTTCCTTTCAAGTCCTCCTATTCTTGGTCTTAATAGTAGCTCCCTTCGCTCATCCCCAGTCCTTTTCATTATGGCTTCTTTCATTTAGTAAGTAAGAGCCCCATGTTGTTCTTAAAGATAAGCGTTTTAACTTTCTCCCATTGTCCTTTTGTTACGGTAGGTTAATTCCAGACTATACAAACAGGGGGTATTGTGAGACGGGGTAGAATGTATATTTATATTGGCTGGTGGAATTAATAAATCATTGTTTGCAGTGATGCTGGGGCCCATGGCTGACTGGCTCAATATGATGCTGCGGAGTTTTCTCCGAATTGGCGTATATTTTGGGACCGGGGGAAGTGCTTTGTTTTATGTAACACATCACGCAAGATGTAGCATCCAGACAGAGCATTTAATTCTCTGTGATGATAGGGAAGGGACGGAGAAAGTAATGAGATTTAAAATTGCGGATGATGGAGATGATGTTGATGATGTGAGCGAAGACTGTTGACGAAATGATGATGTAAATCAACGCAAAGACTTATTGATCATAAATATGACATGTCCCGTCCCAGTGTATGATATGAATACGATGACGCTTTAAAGAGAGAAGGGAAAGTGTTAATTATCTTGGTTCATTTTAATGGAGGAGTAAGTAACTAGTAACTATGTAGTAAAGATGAAGTTATTCTTTTTTTAAATCCATGAATGAATAAATGATCGTGATGAGAAAACGAAGTAGTCGGAACTAATCGGAAGAAAGAAAGTACTGCACATTTATGTTATAAATAAAAAAGTAGCAAGAAACAAAATCTTTTTTAATGGCGTGGAGAGATAAAAATGAAAGAATTATTTAGCTATTTTTAGGGGACCTGTACTTAAATGCTGGTTTCAGGGCACTACTTAAATCAAAATAAACATTTTTATTTTTGCAAATATAACTAGGTATTAAAAAATGCACTTCTGACAGGCGGATGTCATTTTGCCCCAGGTTAAAAAAAATAAGTACAGTGAGTGGAATGACTTACGTCATTGTCAAGTAGTTTATGTAAGTAACATTAATGGAACATGAATTAAAACTACTTTATTATAACCTCCAATTAGCATAATTAGAATGCAAAGTGCAAGCAATTTTAATTGCCATATATTTATAGAACTCCTCCGTTTGCCTCAATAATTTAATTGAAAGATTGCACATGATTAAGTAAGGTTCATCTGCCTCTCCCCTATCATCTTTCATTTTCAAGGTTGAGTCCAAAAATAAGTCGTCATCATCCGTCCGTATCTTTCCCATTCTTCCTTTCCCCACAAAAAGATGAACTTAGTGACTAAAGCCCCTTTTTCTTTTTCACTTCGTTACCCATCCATCCATCTTTTTGCGTCTTTCGTAGATTCCCTTTCATGTGTATATAAAACTCAGCTCGGATCTAAAATGATATGATATAGAAAAGGCTTCGGGATGGGGTTTTGGAAATCCAAGCCTTTGAAGAAAGGGACTCTGACGTGGTTGGAGTTTTGGAGACGATGCTGTCGACTCCTTCACAAAGCGAAGGGCGAATAATCCCGTTCATTAATTTAGCTTGGAAAGAATTGAAAAGAACAATGGGACTCTCATCTACTTGTCTACCTAAGTTTTTAGCTTTCATTATACTATCATTGTTCCCCCTGTTGTAACAGTCCATTGTAATAAAGACTAGATTCGTTCGGGGGTCTTTTATTTGATGTAGATGTGGATGTAGCCCACTCACTTACTTATAGCTAACGATAAGTCGTTATTATTAAAATGCATGAATGGGCATGAAATTCTTGTGATTAGTTACGTATTGCTGGGCTCATCCCTTTCTAAATAAATTTCCAATTTACCTAATAAATGATCTGGGACTAGGAAAGCCTTGAAAAGGAAATGCTCATTTAATACAGTCATTTTAAAAGATCTTTGTCACAACACAACAATGGACTGGTTATAGATAGCTGGATATAATATGAGACAAGAAAGAAACGAGAAGAAACGAGAAAGATTAAATTGTAACTTTTCATTGGTTCTCGTATCGGGAGAAAATATTCAAATTGCGCATTTTGGATAGGATCATCAGAAGATTTATTTTTGGATTGAATATTTTTTCCTGTCAATTGTGTTCTAGATTAATAATTATTATTGAGAATATGTAATTTCTCTGTCTATCATATCGTATATTTTGTACTTGATTATTATCATTATCATGTTCTTGACAAGGAAGATGTAAGCCACTTACATTTTAGTAAATGTGACTGATCCGAACTTTAACATTTAAAGTTATCGGCATTGCATAGAATATGAAGGGACTGACTTGAGTATGAGCAAAGTATGAAGCTGGCTCAATGAATTACATGACCATGTGGCAAAGGCCGCGGTAGTAATGATGACAGAGTAGAAAATGGGGAAAGTAGGATAATCGTTGGAGAAAGGAAACTGCTACACTCGTTTCGCTGGATGAGTATGACTATATATAAGCCAAATTGGGGCAGGGTGCAGAGCCTCGCTAGATTTCCAGACGAAGATAATGGATTTTATATTTTGGAAGACAATTACCCATGGGAGTGGGAGGCATTTTACTCCACTGATGGTACTGTTGGTGTTGACTGACTACTGTGCAAATGGTTTGTAGGCACTTGATCGTCTGGATAAGTAATGGGGCATGGCCTAATAGAGCTCGTTTGTATTGATCATTTGGTGGGATTTCCACACGACCTCGATTTTGGAATCCCTTTGAAGAAAGGGGTGGATGTTCCTTTATCATTTAGTCAAATTTGTTTTCAAGGGCACGGCACAAACAATTCATCTACTTACGTGTTTCACGATGATGATGATGATGACGGTACATCATGTATAACAACTTATATTTTTAGAGGTTCAATGGCTTTATCATCGCTGTAAAAAAGTATATTTTCATCCTCGTCATCATTTTACATATTAATTCCAGGAAAACTTGAGCTGATTTGTTAGTTCTGAAGTGAAAAATAATTGGCGGATCACTCAGCATCACCCGGCCTAATTCTAATTTAGTTCTCAATGTCATATACAAATTCCGTGTCATTTCATTCATCATCCGACATTTCCATCATCGCTTCATTTTCCCATTCCAATTATGGTGAAAGTGATGGGGCTATAGGAGAAAGCATTCATTTTATGCATGTTCTAATCCAATCCTAATACATAACATGACAGATTTATGACAACACCAATAAAATCCAATGAAATAAAATTGATGTTCACATTCCTCAGTTCTCGTTATAAACCATTTATGTATAATTCTCATCCTCTATTTTCTCTTTAATAAAAACAGGATCAGTGCAAACGGAATGGTTTGAGCCGATCAACAAAGGATGGTGGGGAATCATCCCTGGCCCAGTCCCCTGGCGATGTATCTAGTGGGAGTGCCAATAAGAAAACTGCCAGTCGGTTCACCCTCGGGAAGGTCCACAAAGCGAGTCGGAAGAAACGGGAGAAGTCCTCCGCGAAACGGGAGAGGAAAGCGACAAAAACTTTAGCCATTGTGTTGGGTAAGTTGATACACTGTTCATATAAGAGTTATGAAACCAACGTAAATATGATACGATGATATGTTCCAATTCCAATAGTTGAGTTGAGGTAGTTAAAAATAGTAGTCATATTGTATGATGCAGCCACAAAAACATAAATAATTACGTCATAAAAGATATCATTAAAATTGTTTACTAAACAATTTGGGTATCAACGCTGAAAGAGAAAGTCAAACCATATGTACTACTGAACATATCTATGAATAGGATTTAATGCTGAATACACACATTTCAAATTATTATCATTATCATGGAACAAGTCTAGCTGGAGCTCTGTTTAAGTTTGTATTTGATTTTATATTTGCCGAGTCGAGTCCGGGGGAGAAAGGTGGAATGGAAAGCTTGGAAATTGAAGTTTTTTTCTTCATTCATTCACGTTAGCTTATTGTTTACAGGAAAATATATGTAAACATAAGCTGTGTTTGTTTATGCTTTGTTTGATGTGTAATGGGAGGGGAAATGGGGAGGAAACTACAGCCTCGTTTTCATTCATTTGGAAGCATGGGGGATTGGGAACCTCTGGCCCTGAAATAAATTGACCCATTTTTGTTTACCTACTTACGATTAGAGATAAAGAAAGTAACTTAAAATCCTAGAGCATATTAGGCATTCATTTTGGAATGGATTTTGAAACCGAGGATGTTCTAACGAAAATAATGTATAGTCAATAATTTCTGGGAACAATTAATAATACTACGCGCGGTTGGTTGAATATATTATCTTCATTAAGATGGCGGTGGGTTATCAATCAGAACAAGACATTTTCATTTGTCGGTATTAGTTATTTAATTCTATGAACTATGAAATGACGAGATGAAAACTAAAACTCTGGAATCTGCATTAGTTATGTTAGGCCTTATTTTAACGGGACTTGCTTCAAACGTTACTTGAGCGTTAAGTTTGATGTGGCAAGCGGTAAGGGCACTTGTATTCTGGAGGGCCATCATCTTTTTTTCATCTTTAATAGGTTGTATAGTATACAAACGAACGAGTAAGCAAATGTATTTTTAGAACCAAATCCTAATGTTTCACACAGACATAAAGGGAGCTTGCTGTCTAGAATAATATATTCGTGGAACTTTCACCGTTGTCAAAATACCGAAATATATGCCGGAAGTAGGTATGTATGGGACTGTTGAATGAGGCATGTAATGGGGTAGTATTTAGGAATTTCTACAAATTCGATATATTGTTTACGAAAGAAACCAAAAATATGTTAACATTGTGGGTTCAAGCGAATAAATATAATTGCTCTTGTTGTAATTGTTTCTTTCTATATACAATTCTTGGAGACATGTTAATAATTAGCGTTAATAATGGAGTTTGTTATTTAAATGGGCCTCTGGGAAGAATTAATCATACGCTTTATTGAACTTTACGTATGCTACTTTAGAATAAATCTACCATAAAGTCTAGAAACAATAGAATGAAAATGTTTTAGCTATACAGACAATGAGACTGTACCGACAACGGTAGTAAAACCAAATCAACTTACTTACGATTAGTGTTAGTCTAGGAATCTGAATTGAAGATATCAAAATGAGGGAAAGTGTCTTGGAGGAATTCTTCGAATTACATGAACACATAATATATTATGTATATTGTATTGTATAACACTAATTATTGTATTATTGGATGATTCTTCTCGAATTACAGGACTCTTTCTGGCCTGCTGGCTCCCATTCTTTACCTGCAACATAATGGACGCGATCTGTTCCATGCTGGAGAAAGAATGCAGTCCCGGGCTGACCGAATTTTTACTCACCACATGGCTGGGTTATGTGAATAGTTGTTTGAATCCGGTAAGTTGACTCCAAGAATTGTTTATTATTTCTAATATTCTTGCTCCAAGAATTCCAATTTAAAAGAAAGGGAGGTCCGTGGTCGCTGATTACTTCCTTTGAATTGAATTGAAACTTCCCCGTGCATACCCAAACTACCTATTCATGTCTTTGGGAAAATCTATTTTAGATAGAAAGTTAATCATGCACATAATGTCATTGCAATTGAGAATCTCTTATATAAACTTGACTATTGTTGTTTTATATAATTCCTTCAGGTTATTTACACCGTATTCAACCCCGAGTTCCGAAAGGCATTCAAGAAGATATTGGGAATGGGTCCTTGAAAGACAACCCTGCGTCTTCGCAAAAGGCCGAATTAAACTTATTGTTGACGGGAGAGAGGAATGTGCTTGACTGCAGCACAACAACTGTTACTATTTGGTAGATTTAACTTGTATGATTTGATCCAATTCAAGAAATTCCATCGGGGAATAGTATTCCTGAGAGAAGAGAACTTTTGTAAAAGTCGCATATAATAATATGTATATTTATTGATAGGATATCTATAGCTAAAATATAAATTGTTTCGGCTGAGACTATTATCTAATCACAAGATATATCTAATTCTGAACAATCATTCGTCAGCTCTTTCAGTTTAAATGTAGATTTAGCCTCACATAAAAATAAACATCTCATCACAATCTGCAATGCATTATTGCGATGGTATGAGATGAAAGAGTTTTCCTTAAAAATAGCTGTGCTAACTTTGACAAAGTAACGAATACTCAAAACCTTGATACTTTTAAACTTCCTAAAATATTACACATTAAGCTAATGTTGGTGCTACAGTTAAATGCGTAGGAGGAAAAATACCGATATATACTTATACCTATATGTACCGATACACTTGTAGGATAATTGATAACCATTTATAGATGCCAAAAACATGTCGAAGCTCATGTACGTATTTGCTTACTGTGAAATCTTTAACATTAAATCCTTGGAGTAAAGATAAAATATTTATTTTGGTAATGTTAATGAATATGAATATGTAAAAATAGAATTAATGTTGTAAATATTTCAGTACGATATACCCAAATAGATTTATCCGGCTATTTAAAAGTTGAAACCGGGGAGTCATATTTGGATATAATCGGTAATAATTGGTACAAAATGTCCGCACTAGGGTTAAGTGTAAGAGATTAAAATATTAACCTACTTAAGTCTTATAATGTACTTAATTAAGCTAAAATTATCAGTAAATACAGTATATAAAATGAATAGAATACTTTATAAAAGTTATAAAAAAGAAATGGTAATATATATGCGTCTCTGTCGAGAGGCAAGTATGACTCGGACTAAAATAATTAATTACTCTCGTATATTTAATGGGTGAGAAATTAGCAAAAGAAAGGTTATATTTTAAAGGATATTATGATAAAAAAATAAGCTAAAATGTACTTAAGTAAAAGGATACAACACATTTATCAATGATCCGTGTCGATTGTGTATAAACATGAAAATCAAAATTATAAATTATTCTAATGATTAAAAGTAAAAGTATTTATATGAGTGAAAGAGCTAGTAGCTATCTAAAATGAGTACCTTGAACTAGCGATAATTATTTCTGATTTCTGACTATCACTACTTAAGTAAAAGCGAGGTCAGTGTGCATCTTGCCCCAGTGGACACTGACTGACTTTACTTGGTTATGATAATCATTAGTTTTAATTAAATGCAAAGTGTAAAAGTGTTAGCAATTTAAAGGAAAGAGCTATATAAACTTTGTAACATTATCGCAGTTTAGATGTAAAGAAGATGAGATCATAATGTAAAAAATAATTTATTGAATATGTAAGTCGGTGTCTATTTCACAGCTCGATTTCAGTTAAAATCTCCCTTTCTTTATAAGATCTATTCTATGTAAAAATATTTTAGTTCAACTATTCTCTATCTACATATCTGCCATCATTAAACATTTCTATATCTTCCTAACTCTCACATATAAAAACTTTCCAGCATGATTCCTTAAAATATGTATTTGTAACTGTCTTTCCACTTTCCACCTCTTTGTAAAAATGGCCCGGATTCCACTTCCAAATTGTGACGTATAACAACTCGTTCAGATAAAATGCTTACTAAAATCAGAATAGAAGTAGGCAATGGCTTATAAAATTAAATCGTAATTAAGTGTGTATTTTTATAAATAAATTAGGAAGGAAATTGCAGTCAGCAGATCGTTTAGATAAATTCCAGCTTTCTCTGTCGTCAAAAAATTTCGTGAATAGTTATTAATGGATGAAAGTTACGTGGTTAGTTTATAATGATAGAATTTTTAAACTTAACCAACTAATCCTCTGTACAATTCCCCTCTGAAAAGAATCCAGCTTTCATTCACAAGTAAGCAGTATTATGTTTTCTAGTAGAAAATTAGTTAATTAACATTGCCATAAACAAGAAGCAATCAAGAGGTACCTAAGGTGCTTTCCCGTGTGCGTTTGCGAATATGTATACTTATCTAGGAATTTTTACAAGTAGAGAAGGGAAAGTGCTTACCTGAATTTCTCCTTCGAATACGTAACATAGCTATAAAAGTTAATGGAGAAATGTGGCATATTTAATTAGATAGCCATGCCGGGAATTGTGAAATATTTAATGCATCTCTTTGATTTTGTACTAGTCAGGAAACATATTTTAAGTAAATCGATTGATTAATTGTATTCCATTTATTTGCTATAAATAAAATGGCCACATAAAGCCGGTTGAAATTTATACAATTAATTCCAGGAATGTGAATTAAAATAATTATGTTTGAAAAAAAAAAATGGATGATTGAGTGCGTGGAAAGTGATACTGATAATGAAATCAATCTTGGTTGTCTACATTACTTACATTGATATCGTAACTTTTGAATTGAATCATGTCAATTTGTTTGCTTTGAAATGCCGGCTGTAATGTAACAGTCTGATCAGGGAAGTGACAATGACGCATTTCCAAGAAGTATTTTTAAGTGTTTGCGATCATGAACAGGGCAAAAAAATATATTATTATTGTTATTGTATTATAATATATTATAATTATTATTGCTAGTTATGTACATGTCTTGTGGTGAAAAGTAAATAAATACTAAACTTCAACATGTCTTTATTGTTGTCACAATAAAAAAATCATGCACGTGAAATTTATTTTTTCTATAGTCTGATCTCATTATAAATTAATCAATATAGTCGATAAATCATTATTGACATATCCGGAGAGTCGATTACACAATAACTTAAAAATGCAGATATAATGATAATGATAATTGTCCATGACATGATCACGATCAAGGAAACTGCATGAGAGTAATCCATCATTTTTTTGAACTCCGAAAGTTAATGAGTAGTAATGTCAGAATTGTCAGAAATTGCATCACCAGCGAGGATTACCTGTCAATTACGCTCAATTCTGAAATGAAGCGTTTGTTCAAACAAAGGAAAATCCCGGCCCCACATAGGATACTCGATACTGTGAATTTGCCATGAACATGAACTTTATCCTTATCAATACTACATTGAACTGTTTCAATGAAATTCTCAGTCATAAAAATTACAGTCAGCATTAATTCATGTGACAAGCTTGAGGGCTTTAGTCTCTTTGACTAAAGCATGTTATCAATATAATTGCTTTGTAACACGTAATATTTGATCATAATGCCAAATTGATTATGCTGTTGTTGAAATGAAAACTTCGATTTCATACGTTAGGTTGAAATAAGAACGTAAATTAGATAAATATTTATTCTTTGTAAAATTAAAATATGTATCACAGATTCTAACATTAAAAGTCAGTCAGTTATGAATAGGTAAGTCTGCCAAGGAGCTTAGAAAAATTTCTTGAAGAAATGGATAATACTGTTTTCCTTCTGTTCGGCTTGTGCCGGGTTCACAGTGGTGGTCACAATGACACAGCCAACGTCCGCCTCACGGGCACAAACTGTCTGTACTTGATCCCACACGGTTCCGTTGGCGCATCTGTGGCAAATAGGGTCACCACTGTAATAAAAAAAATAATTAGAAATTAGCACATGGGTATTGTGAGACATGGGTAAATCATCATCATACAAATGGGAATTATTTTGCTTCTTACTTGGAACATTGGAAGTATTTCTGGCAATCGTATGGGTATGGGAAATAGGTTGGCATTTCCTCCCAATCTGGGCAAGTACCTGGAGCAGGCTGGAAATACAAATAGATGCACAAAGATGAGAAAGTGATTCTTACAAATTGAGACAGGCATACTGGATAATATGTATATTCATTTGAGTAGGTAATACCATTGGGTCATCGATGGGGCAAAGATTCCATGGTCGCTCTGTAGTAGTAGAGGCAGAGGTAGTAGACCTTGGGGGATCTGTAGGCAATTCTGTAGTAGTGGGCGTGGTAGTAGTTGGCGTTGTAGTAGTAGGCGTTGTCGTGGTGGGGGTAGTAGTTGTGGGGGTGGTCGTGGTGGGGGTGGTAGTAGTGGGGGTAGTAGTAGGGGTAGTAGTAGTGGGGGTAGTAGTGGTTGGGGTAGTAGTGGTTGGGGTAGTAGTTGTTGGAGGTTCCGTTGGCTCTGATGGTTCGGTTGGAGGTGTTGGAGTGGTTGTTGTCACAATGATGCATTCGGTCCAGGCTTCATGATCACAAGTGGTGATGGTTTGGTTCCAAATGGTTCCAACTGGGCAACGGAAACAATGAGCTACACCACTATAAACAAAGAAAGAAATATCGTTAATATTATTTCCACAAATTGATGCTGCGTAATTTAAAATGTTCGTAAAGAATCTTACTTCGAGCATTCGAAATATTTCTTGCAATCGTAGGGAACTGGGAAATATTTAGCATGAGCTGGGTCGTCATCATCAAGACATTCTGGAGGGTCCTGCAAATATAAAAAGGAAACAAATCATAAGAAATCGTATTTATATAGACCAAATCGTTGTTAGATTGATTTGAAGGTTGTCTCCTTACCGGTAAATCTTCATCATCGTCACATTGGAGTTCTTGCTGGGATGCGACCTGTAATGTCAAATTCATTACAAGCCCCAATCCTAAAATGATACTCAAAATCCTCATGGACTTCATATTGGAAGCTTGAAAAATTATAAACGGTAAAGTAAAATATGATATGATGTTGTTGGTTCAACTGAACTTGGTTGACTGAATGAAGTTTATCAGCTCAACTCCAGTTTATATAGTAAAATACAATTGGTCAATTGTCGTCATTTGGATATGAATTTAGCAACTTATCATTAATCAATCAGCGATTATCTCCTAATCTGGTGAAAAACCATAATCGCTGGATTTACTTTATTGATTTAATTGAGCCTTATTACGTGCGTGAATGAAATTACGCAAATCGGCAAGTACTTGACTTCAATGAAAAGCATTCTTATTTCCAGTAGTTAAATACGTACTCCTTTTCGTTTCTCTTTAATCCGACATGTCAAATCCTCCGGATATTAATTGAATTTCAAGTGACCCTTTTCGGCACAAGTGCCGAATGACGACATTAAAATGTGAGCGTTCATTGTATTATTTCGATAAGTTATTTATAGTAATTCCTCATTAAACATATTTTGGGCTACTGTGGGGCAATTCATAACCTGAATCCCCAATATATTCGAATGGTCTTAGCATAAACCGGCATCAGTTTATGATTTGATGAAAACTGCGTATGAACACCATTAAAATGAGACTTTGCAACACGTTCAGTGATAAAAGAATTTGGAATGCAAGATAAAACTCAAATGCCCAAATAATCGTATATCGGATCGCATCATGCTATAGATTTCCCTGTAATTACGATACTTTATGAACTGACACGTTTTTGTCGAGTTGATTTCATGAACGCTGTAGAACAAATAAGGAATCAAAGTGCTATTATCAACCTGAAAGTTTAATAATCCTGCTTGCATTTTCTCATTACAATACAATCCGATTTACCCCACCATTGGTGGAACAGGATTCTATTACATAATTTTATATATGTACTTATATACATAATTACAAGTGATTATTACTTATTTATTTACACAAGTACAAGGGCAGTGCATAAATGCTATTCCTAACAAGAGTCGGTAACACGTTTCATAATTGAAATCAATAAATGAATGTAATGCACATTAAGGCAAAAATGAGTCTTTTCACTACGTTGGTTCATTGATGTACTTTGCAAGAAAAGTTTTAAGTATCATTTTTATTCGGAATTACTACCCAACAGCTCTTTAAAAGTTGTATTGAAATGGAAGCCAGGAGGATAGATCAACCAATGAAGTTATATATAAACTAAATCAAATGTTGCACTAGTTTCTGACGATCTTGTCAATTTTTCTATATATATAGTTCTTGTTCATAAATTAATATTAGTTGTTTAACAGATAAAGTACATTTGACATCTCTGACTAACTGACTAATGAACAGAATAAATACTACTTGAATTTATTTAAAAATCCATTAGCAAATTCCTTGGATCCTCAACAGAAGCTTTGATTTTGCGAAGGAACGTCACTGCTTCACGACCATCAACCAGCCTATGGTCATACGTTAATGCAAGATACATCATTGGACGTATAACAACCTGTGGTAGACAAGAATGTCAAGAAGGGTCAAATGTCAAAGATAAACATTACGCAATAGATAAACAATTTATATAAAATATTTGCTCTACCTGTCCATTACGAGCAACGGGCCTGTCAAAAATTCCATGCATTCCCAAAATTGCAGATTGGGGAGGATTTATAATAGGAGTTCCCATCAAGGAACCAAATACTCCTCCGTTTGAAATGGTAAAAGTACCACCATCCATATCCTCAACTGCAAGATTTCCGTCACGAGCTTTCACGGCTAATGCGGCCATTCCTCTTTCTATATCAGCATAGCTCATAACTTCCACATTTCGGAGAACAGGAACAACCAATCCCTGGAAAGATTTGAATAGAAAAGAAAATTAGCTTGTTACTTTCCTTTAGTGTGCATGCAACATATTTTTTGCAATATAGATACCTTTGGTGTAGCAACTGCTACAGAGATATCGACGTAATCCCGATATACAACGTCCGCTCCATCGATAACAGCATTAACAACTGGTTGGTCACGAAGAGCATAAGCAGATGCTTTCACAAATGCTGACATAAAACCTAATTTAAGCCCGTGTTTCTTCAGAAATGCTTCGCCGTATGACTTTCTCATTTCCGCTATGTTGCTGAATACAAAAAAAAACACGTTAATAAAGGTTGATAATATAAAATCTAGAAAACTCATACATGTTCATTGTCAACTTTTAGTTACCGAACCTCATATCGCATTCGTTAAATGTAGTAAGCATTGCATTGGTATTTTGAGCATCCTTAAGACGTTGGGCAATCCTTAGCCTCATCCTATTCATTTTAACTCGTTGCTCTGTCCGTGTACCTGTGATTTCCTTGGTGGGGTCTGCTGGAGGAACCTGTCATTAAAAATCAAATCGGCATAAATTAAAGCTACTTTTACAATTGCTTTCGTAACTGTTTCTGTTTTCCGCTGTCAAAACATACCTTTACTCTCGCCTCCGCCATTTGCGACGGTTGAATTGAACTAACAGGAGTGGACTGTCTAGGAGCCGCTGGTCTTGGCGGGGGTGGAGGAGGTTTGGATGGTGGTGGTCCAGCAGCAGCAGCCGGTGGAGGAGGAGGTGGGGGTGGAGCTGCAGCAGCAGCAGGGGCAGGTGCTTCCTTTTTCTCTGGAGGTGCTTCTGCTTTGGGCGGTGCAGCACCGGTATCCTTTTTGACAGCGCCAGCGCCTATTATTTGTAATTCAGGTCACATTAGACAATGAATTTAAATTTTTAGCTTTAAAAACATTTTTTATTCCAATTTTATCCATCATGTACCTGTGATCTTGATTTTAAATAGTTGTTGCCCTGTTTTTACCGTTGCTCCATCATCCACAAATCTTTCTTCGATAATACCGTCCCCAGGGGCAGGAACCGGAATTGATGTCTAAGAAAGAAAGGGTTAATTTAATTTACCAATATCAGGGAGAAAATTTTTGTTTACCAATTCATTGACATACTCAAGTTCTCACCTTATCCGTTTCTATTTCACATACTGTTTCATCCTCAGAAACAGAATCACCAACAGCTGCAAAGAAAAAAACATTGGAATGTTAAAAGCTTTCATTTGGGGAAAAACGGATTGAACTCATTTATAAAAGCTGCTCAATTCGAGTTACCTTTCTCCCACCTAACATCCCCCTCGGATATCGAATCAGCAAACTGTGGAACGTTAACTATTTTCACCTCCTCTTGCATAGGACAGGAAACGTGGAAGTATCTTGCCCCAGCTAGCCATCGAGGACTTCCACGAGTTACATTTAATTCAGAAACTCTGCAATTAACATAAACCACATGTGCATTTTAGATATTGCATCATTCCATTCCATAAAGATAAACCGAACGGTATAAATTTCATTTGCTATTATCCAGACTTACATATAATTGACAGCAGATTTAGGCACCCGAATGGCAGTTCCGTTCCTAGCTGTGATGGCCAATTGGGAACATTTACTACTTGCAGATCTTGAGTTCCATAGGTTAACCCACTGTTAGCAGATTAAATGATTAAAATTAAATTCCAGCCAACTCAATCAAGTAATTTCTTTTCTTTTACAGATATATATATTTGTTAATTGAAACGGTAATTACCTGTCCTACATATCTTCGACTATTACGCCCGACAGTTACTTTCAACATCCTGGCTGGAATACAAAAAGAGGCTAGTCTGAGCATGACTTTATTTTTACATTGTTGAATTAAATACACCCAATTGACTGTGATCAAAATAGAATAATGGCGGAGACTCAAATGTGCCGCATCAAGTTTTCAAAAAACTTACCTGCTATAAATTTGAAGCAAATTACTGCACCAGTGACTTGACTAACTGTTCCAAATTACTGCTGGAGTAACACTAGTAACCTAGAGCTTCTCTAGCTGGGGGTCGCCCACAGTCGGAGGATGATGTACGGATGACGGATCCCGGTCCCTGAATTCTGATAAGTGAGGGAGTCTTTTATCGGAGCCTCCAAAGTCCCACTACCTTCAGCCACCTGCTTGGAAGGGAAAGCAAAAGAAAGTTCAACTTAAATTAAATACACAATACATGGTAAATGTAATTAGGTAATCAGCAATCAGAAATGGCGAATGAGGAAGTATCACTTGAATCATATTTTTTTAAAGTATGCATCAACGGGATAACTCCGAAGGACATGCACATGATAAGGCCCTAACCTAACCAGATTTAAAACGTGACGAAGGGTCCCGGTAACAGTCACTTTTAAATCCAAAATTAAATGGTTGGTTGGGTACATGCATTTAAATTACCAAAGGTAAATGCACTTGTGACTTGACTTCCGAAAAGGCTGAAGGTGTGGCTCCTTTCACTTTTAATTGCTCTAAAATTCTCGCCCTTTATTCTCAACGTTAATAAATAATTATTAGCAGATTTGCTAATCCAAATCAAATTACGTAAACGTACTTTTAGCGAAAAGGTCACCGGGAAGAATCATTTTTACTTACTGCTACCCTTTTACGAAACGAAAAATTCAAATAATAAATGTTTTCAACTCTCACCCCAGCTGTTTCTTACCTTTGTTCCTCCTCCGCCACGGACCACTCCAAAAATATTGTTTAATTTAACCGAGCTTTTAACTGCATTCCCAACTAAATCAACTACTCCAATAACTCCAATAAGTTCACGTGAGGTAGTGTATTTTCCCAAATCTCCAATTCATTCGGTTTCTTTCCCCGATAAAAATACACTCACTCAAAACCGAGACCTCTCTGCCTGAAATAAGCAGATGTAGCAAATAAGCAATAGCTAACCTAAAGCTTTCCCTTCTTGCCGTGTGTGGTCCTTCCTGCAGCAGATCTTTGAAGATGTACGTCTTGCTCAATGTGTAAGTAAGTAAGCCTTAGTATCTAGCATTAGCCTAATACATCTTTAGGACTTTGGGGCATTTAATTATATAATCGTGTCCTCCATTTCCATTCCATAGCTCATATTATGGCTCATTGTTTTTTTAGGCATGGATAATATATATTTGGTGGAATTATGAATGTATGAAACCAAAAATGAATAGCATTTCCATTATTATAACATTTACATTCTGTATAGATTATGGATGCTTGATGTTCGTCTGGTTCTGGTTGTGGTCGGTCCCATCGAAGTATCGCAATTCGCACGATTACGATATCCGATATACTTCGCTGATATACGTAGATACTTAGGCTCTCTGTCTCTATATTATTAGCAACTCACTCCACTCCACATCCTTTTAGTTTTCGCATAATTTGTCCCATTTTTTGCCCTGCTAAAATTAATTAAGTTTTTCATTGGTTGGCTTTTTCTACTGTAATTTTTGGGTAGCATATAATGTAGTAATGTATGCTTTTCCTTTTAGGAGTTTAAGACAACAGCTAAAACGATGATTTGATATAGCCGGTTGTGCCGGACAAAATTCTAACTTGCCGGAATAACTTATTTTCAAATTACATATATGAGTCCTTTACTTTTTCTGATATTTACCTAAATACGCATTTTAGTTTTCTTCTGGATATGAAAAAAGCTTGCGCATGAAACCATCTTAATTACATTTATGCATTGATTATGTACATAATTTTCTTCTAATTTGATTTCTGACTCCAGAAGTCGGTTTCGTTAATTTATAGTAAAATAATACTAATTGATGTGCTAATTGTTTAAATAAAGCTACTAACAAAACCTACGACTACGGCATAGATTTGGCTAAAAAAGGTATATATTGCAGATGGGAATGAATGGGTGATGTAATTTTTTAAACCTTTTCTTTTCCCTATGTTTTGCATTTGTATACACACTGTTCAATTCCAATATGCACATGCACATGTACATGTTGTAATAATATGCATACAAGTCTTATGTAGTCGTATTTGTGTGGCCCAGCATGTTCATGATGTTCTTAATTTAAAAAATCTTATAATTAGGGGGCGAGATAATATGTATTTACATATTCGTTGAGCTTCGATGTACGAAACTCAGCTTTTGGATGTAGACGAACTACATCAAAAGGAGCAGTTTGAGACCAATTCATAAACACATATTTCACATATTTTGGCCTTTACGCACATATTATATATGTGCTTACATATTTTGCCATTTTTGGCACATATTCGTATGTGTTTTCATAAAATGCTTAATTTTTGATATTTTTATAAAAATTCCTCTGATTTTTCAGTATTTTTTCAAAAAATCTCAAAAGTTTTGGAAAACTTTTCCAAAACTTTCCATTTTTTTAAATCCTCGAATTAAAAAAGGAAATAAATACCGCTCAATAGCATTCGAAATTATTGCCTCAATAATTTAAACCTGATTCAGGAAAAGCGAATTGAAAAATCCAAATATTTTTGGCGATTTTTGCACATATATGCTTATTTTTGGCATTTTAAGCACATATTTAAGCACATGTTTTGACCATTTTAAGCACATATATATGTACATATTTTGGGGATCATAAACACATATTTCCTCGCCCCCTACTTATAATAATGCTCACTCTGTTTCAGTTCGAATGAATAGATCGAACAAGTTTGAGTGAAACTGTTTCTGACATTTTATTTGTTACCCAATTGTTTATTTCATTGAAATCCTTTTTTGAAAACGATGGAACACTCCTGAAATTCAGGAGAGCCCTGATTTAATTGCAAACTCAAATGGATAGAGATGAGCCAACTGTAGAAGATACACGTGAATTTTAGATTTTTGGGGTTAGAGTATACGATGGGGGGGTTTAGGACATTGAAATTTTTTTGAAATTTTTGTCACCCTTATAACACCCAAATGTGATATATGCAATCGACTCAGAATTGAATTCTGAACAACTTTTCCCCAGTACAATTTTGCCGAAAACTCGATACTTTTCGAAATATCGACACTTTTTCAATTTACGTTGTTCCAGAGCTCCACTGGGTCAGTGAGTTTCAGTTGGATTAGGTTAGGTTAGGTTAGGTTAGGTTAGCGAAACATTCAGAAGTGTGTACAGTGTCAAAGTCCGAAGGATTTGACGGTGGCACAAGGCAAAGGCAGAAGTAAGGTTAGGTACAGCTCATTTTTGCCGTTAATTTTTGAAAGTGCGGATATCTCGAAAAGTATGGAGTTTTCGGCAAAATTGTACTGGGGAAAAGTTGTTCAGAATTCAATTCTGAGTCGATTGCATATACCACATTTGGGTGTTATAAGGGTGACAAAAATTTCAAAAAAATTTCAATGTCCTAAACCCCCCCCCATCGTAAACCCCAACCGATTTTTGGTGGTCAACCAATAATTTTTGACAATTGACAGAAATGACGACGAAAGTGGACGGGTTGTTCATTTGCCCGTATAATAAGTCCCACATGATAACCTCCCAGAAGTTACCAAATCATTTGGTGAGATGTCGACAAGTAGGTGCTCGTTACAATCAGTACTAAACTGACTAGCAATTTGGCAATTTTTAAGGTGCCTTGTCAATTCAGTTGATTCATGTTCCTTTTTGACATTGATTTATGCAGAACTGCCCGGAGTTGGCGGAGAACATTCTAATATGCCCTTACAATCAGTGTCACCATGTTCCAAAGGAGGAGCTGGAACAGCACTTCCGGGTCTGCAAGGAATATCAAAATTTTCAAGCCATATCCGTTAGGCCTTCCACAAGTAAGGGAGCTGTCTCCTTTTGTGCCTTATGTTGCCCCAACTAAATTAATCATTAATTGCCATTATTATACCATTCTATTGTAAAAGTTGTCATCTTTCTATATTTCCAGGCGAAAGACTTTCCCATAGAACACTAGAAAACTTGGATATGTTGGAACAGGAGCAATGGAAGTATAACTCGCACAGAAACAACTTCAGCAATCCACCCAAAACTGATGATCCAAAGATGAGTGATATCCAACGCCAAAGAAATCAAGATGATTTGGATGGTGAGATTTTAATTAATTAACCGTGATTTTTGTTATCGATGAATAGAATTTAAAAAATAAATAAGATAATGTCTACTAATTTTCCTAGAATGGTTCGTGGAGTGATTCAGAAACAATAAACTCAACTCTCCGGATTTTGGGTTGAATGAACATTAGCATACACCGACAAGGAGAATTAAGACTGGAATAAAAGTATTTGATCTGGAAATTTTCCGCAGGGTGGCTCAGAGTAAAATTCGTAATTAATTACACTAACTTTTTATAAATCATCAATGTGCGAAAACAATTTTATATACAATTCAAATGCGCTTCATTTTATTTAGAATAATAAATCTAAATATGAGACTTTTATAACAGGTTAGGATATACATATACAAACTAAATTGTAAGTAAGTAAATATATATGTACACAATTACATCTATATAATATAACATATATAAACTCATTTCAATGCTCACAGTTTTTTAAGAGAAAAAATCATACATAAAGTTATAAATGAATCGTTCGCTTGCGCGAGGAGGAGTGCTGTACAAGAGTAAAACAATATAAGAGTAATAAACATTTTTGCATTATTGACTCAACATAACACATCAGCATGTAGCATCAAATCAAATCCACATATACATACATATACATGTCCACAAGTGTGATTTTAATTACAAATCAATTATTGGTTATAAATAAAATTAGCCGACTTAATTTTAAGTATTGTTAAATCATCAAATACAGCAATAGCACTCATTTTGAACCAGAAGCCATGATTGGTTTCGTTTTAACTAAGATTCAAGATCGTAGACAAACAGCATTTCCCTTCTGCCCAGTCCAGCTTCAACGAATGTCGGAGGTTCAGGATTCTCTTCGGTACTCTTGACCTGGAGAGTTCGCTTAGGGAAATTTGTCGCAATTTCGAAAATGTCGGGGGCCTCCGTATGACTGAAGACAAACTGATACAAATGCTGTGAATAAAATAAAATAACAGTTGCTTTATTAGCAAACTACCAGCACCAGTACGGATTCTTCTATTACGTTACTATTATTTATTACAGTTACCTTCAGGGAGTCGGTTTTCAAGAATTTCCGTTCGAGCCTCGTTCCCGATGGCAGTTTAATAACAACTTGTATAAGGTCGGGATCATTGGAAGCAGGTTCGGGTTTCAAGGTTTCCCCTGCTACAACTTTCTGTCGCTTTATATCCTAAAAATTCATAATTCAATTAATTAATTTTAAGTTTCCAACTTTCCGTATCACATATCATAACGTAGGTTTTTGAAACTTACATCTTTTCGATTTTGTTCTTCTTCCTCAAGTCTTTGTTGTTCCAATTCTTCCTGGCGCTTCTTCTCGCGTTCTTCCTTTTTACGTTGCTCTTTTTCTTGGTCTGCTTTTAACGATTCTGCATAAGCTTGGTCTTGTTGCTGCCTCAAAGTCTGCGTCATACTTCTTTCCAGGCGATCTTGTCTTTCTGCAATTAAGAAAGCTTCGTTGTCGGCAACACTTTGGTGGAGACGAGCCACCACTGATTCTGGATCGGTATCCCCTTCAATCCTGGACAACCAATTGAAATATTCGAAATTCAAGTTAAATGTTAAATCCTTCAAAACAATAAGTTACAATTTCCAAAAAATAAGTCATTGATTATTTCACATTGATTACCTTGCCACAACTGTCATCCTGTGATTCTTGAGAGCAATCAGAGCAAGGAAGGGATACGTATTTTCTCGGAGAGCTTGTGAAGTACGGAAACCTTCAGGAGAGTGGATTCCACAGGCCCAAAACAACATGTTTTCGCGTACGAAATCTCTAAAACCTTGGTAGGTCATAACACGGCGACAAAACTCCCTTGTGTCAACGTGATCATCACAATGTAAGTACACCAACAGGAACTTCAACTCCTTCTTGGCGTCGCTCAGTGCTTGACTATAAGTTCCCTGTGAATTCATTCAAATACCAAAATCAAGAATTGTCATTATATTATGTTGTTTGCTGCTGGTCAAGTTTCTAGTAGCTAGTAGCATGGCCAAAGTAATTAGTAAGTAGTAGCTTACCTGATAAAATACAGGATGTTCGGTTCCGTAAGTTGCTTCATAACGATTGATAAATTCTACAACGTCTTGAACAGGATTTGTAATTGCTAAAATTATACGATTAATTTTGTTAATACTTATTCATCACAACAGGCAACTTTTTTCGAAAAAAATAAACAAAGATCATTATCATTATGAAGTATATTTAATTAACATACCCATTCTAGGATCCGTTCGTAAAAATCGTAATCCAAATCCAATGAATCCCCAAAAGTATCGGAAAAAGAACTGTACAGGTCTTGTAAAAATCTGGAAAATCCAACTGAACAGCCCTCCACCGCCACTCCCTCCTCCTGCGGATCTGGATATAGTTCGATTGGCAGAACTGTGGGGTATCGGAGGGGAGTGGTAGGCGTCTCTGGAAGTGGAAGGATTGTTTTGAGATGATGAAGCGTGATTGGAATCCAACGGTGGAGTATGTGATTGCTGAGATCCAACATCAAAACCCATATGACTATTAATGGCTGCTAAGAGATCCCAGTTGTGGCGATCAAGAATCTGTCTGGACTCGTCGATATCCTCCATTCCAGTCACAGCCTGGAAGTGTTCCAATAACCAGATCATAAATGTATATTAAATTAAATCAAATACATTTTCAAGTCCTTAATATTCTATTTATTTCAAATGTGAATTTTACCTGGAACTCCAACAACACCTCCATTACTGCCTCCCCCATATTATTCCCAGCGTCACCATCCATCTCGTTCGAGTTTTCACCAGCCCTTGAACCCATCTTGGAAACTATATAAAAAAAGCAAACAAAGCAAATTAAAATAACAAACTTAATTTTACAAAATAAAAGGCACGAGTTTAAATGCGTTATAAATGAAATCAATGCATCTTGAAATGAAATCTTGACAGTGTTACTTACCGGGATCCAAACTATAACTCCAGAATTAGCTAGTAATTAGCTAATTGCCGCTTGTTTATGGTAGAATGGAAATATAGCGCAACGATAATGACAATGACATACGACTCCAAGTACCTAAGCCTGACTAGTTCTATTCTCGAACCTCGAGCATTTAGTTAATAGTTTTACCTAATTAAGTAATTATTACTACTATTCACAAACAACTAAAATTAGCCACCTAATTAAATATTGAGCTGAGTATTGATAATTAATAATTACCGTTGACAGTTGAAGACATTTAAAAACTGAATCTGACACCTGAGAGCCCAACTAAACTACACCTCAAATCACCTTACTCGCGAGTCGCCACCATTTAAATTTAAAAGTTAATTAGCAAATTCTTCGCCTACAAACTTCAAATTTACTCTCAATCCAAAATCCCACAATCCAAATTTATTCACCTTCAAATTCTAAAAATTACCATAAAAAAATCGTTCCCTAACCACGGAGTACGGAGAGATGAAAGAAGGTGCTTGCAGGTGAACTGGATCTGATTTTAATTAGGTAAATCAAGTGGCAATTAGCTAAATATTCAAATTTCTATCTATTCAAAAATTAACAGTTAACACTCCCACTCCTCCCTCACCTTTCACCTTTAGCTTTGTTTGAACGAAACCAATCAAATGTCAATCTTTTAGCAAAATTACTCCCATCCAATTAAGACTCAATCGTAACTCAAAATTTAGTAATGGAAATAATGGAATAGTGGACTAATAAAATAACTGACTAATTAATTAACTTTTTAGTTAGTGCTCTCCTTTCAGTAATAAGAACTGACTAATCTGAGTTACCTATCATCAAGTTATGTCACAACACAATCAAGAGTAGTGCAATTTGCAATATTTTTTTGCAATCACATCACAAAAATCACTATTACACGATGACTACTACGAGAGCGACATGACATGACTATACTTTACCTTTTGCTTATTTGCAGGCAGAGGGCAACAACAAGAGAAGAACAAGTAGAGTTTGGGTTGCAGTAGCTCACCTGCACAGCTGATAGGCGGAGTCTTGCTTTGTTGGGGAAGGAAAGTGAGTACAATGCTTGGGGTAACCTCACAATCTTACATCATGTGCAGGATGCGTATGAAATGAAATAGACAGACACGCGCACGAGGCAGCCAGAGATATCCTTCAATCCATTTTCCATTCCATATCTTGGCGGAAGTAAACAACTCCACACAGATTTGACTTTTTAAATTAATTTTTAAAGAGAGTTATTATAATTTATAAACATAAAGAAAGTTAGCTAATTGACAGATGGTTATGTGCTGTTGTAACTGATTCTTTTGGAGTACTTTGTGATGAGTTCAAACTTATACAGAAGCTTCCTAAGACTTCTGGAAAAGTGGCCGGTGGATCCGTTGAAGACCGGGAGGTAATTAGTTAATTTAGTCATTAGTGCTTATCTTGGCTTAAAAGGTCATCTAACAGCATCAGTACGGTCATATTATTGTTTTGTAATTGAATGTTGAATGTGTATTTATCTGTGTTTGATATTCCATTATTACTATTACAGGGACCTTGGTGAACACATCCGAGGCGGGGTTGGCGTCGCCTTCCGCGGAGGTTCTGGGGAGCCCAGGAATACCAAGGCCTGTGAAGCGATTAATTCAAGTTTAAACAACATTGCCAGCAATCGGTACAAGGAAGCCTTTTACGTGTCGGAGGTCAAGTCCGCGTCAGGTAAGCATTCATTTGTCATGCAAGCAGTTTCACTAATTTAAAGGCTTAAAGGTAGTTAATTACTTACTGACCCTTTCGATTTTGATTTGATTTCTAGGCCTGTCCCAATCAGAGTGTCGCGAGACGGTGTCAAACGAGTTCTTGAAGTTACTGGAGGACGAAGATCGGAGCATGAAAGAAAAGGTGGTCACCTACTTCAAAAAATAGGAAGAAAGAAAGTCAACTTCAGTCAACTCAGCAATTATTATTGTTATCTATAAAATAGTTTTTCAATTTTCAGTTAATTAGTTTGTAACCAGTACATCAAGTCAAGCATTTTGCTTCTTCAACTTTGTAATTTTGTACGTAACCTGTTAAAGCTTCAAAATGTCGGCAATTAGAAATCTGTGTAGGTATACCCTAATGAGGAGAGTAAGAAATAGTTTGAGTAGGAGTAGTAATGTTAGTAAGTCAGTGTGCCAAATAGTTCCAAAGCCGTGGGCATCGACATGTTGCATGTCTACTTTAGTGAAGGATCAGGACAATTATGAGGGACAAGCTGAGGAAATTACAAAGTCACCCCAAGAAATTACCCATATCCCGGTCATGCTAAATGAAGTTGTAAAATACCTTGATCCACAACCAGGTAAGTCAGCACAATTAAAGTCATTTGTATTTTGTAGATTCCTGAATCCTGAGGAGATTCGAATACTGGAAATTACTCATGGAATGATTATCTATTTTTTTCAGGTCAAGTGCTAATTGATATGACTTGCGGCGGAGGCGGCCATAGTAAAAAGATTTTGGAAACTGTACCAGATGTGAAGATCTATGGTTTAGATAGGGATCCTGTGGCTTATGAGCGGGGGGTTGCCCTTCAGTTTGAATATCCGGACCGATTCTTCCCTCTTCTAGGAAGATTTAGTGAGCTACCTAGTCTGATTCAATCAGAAGCTATCCCTAATGGTATGTATGAATTTAATTTTAATCAAAAAGCTTTATAATCGAATCACTTTTTTTTAAATCCAGAATTAAAATAAAAGCTTCTTTTTTATTGATATTTAGTTGACGGAATCCTGTTTGATTTGGGATGTTCATCAATGCAATTTGAGGATCCTTCCCGAGGCTTTGGCCTGAGTCAAGATGGACCCCTGGATATGAGAATGGATGGAAACCGTTTTCCTGATCAGCCCACTGCTGCCGATGTCATAGAACATATTCAGGAAGATCATTTGGCAAAAATATTAAAGGTGAAGGGCCACAAATAATAAATTATGCATTATGGCAAATATGTAAGCTGTAATTTGGTTGGAATTGTGGTATAGTATGATTAAGATGGTTAATGTTTGAAATTTCAGTATTACGGAGAAGAAAAGAAAGCAAAGAAAATTGCCCGAGGAATAATTGAAGCCCGATATATGTTCAAAAGCCTGAGGACAACTGCAGAATTAGCTTCCCTGGTTGAAACTTTAATAGATAATGAGCAAAGACTGGACAAATTATCGAGACCTAGTCATGCGGCAACAAAAACCTTCCAGGCCATCCGGATATTCGTCAACAATGAGTTAAATGAATTAAATCGTGGGATTGAAATAGCCTATGACATACTGAAACCGAATGGAAGACTTGTAGTAATTACTTTTCACTCATTGGAGGTATGTGTGATACTAATGATTTTATGATTTTTACTGATTGTTGGTAAATATGCGAAAGTCTACTTACAAAACGGGATATTTTATTTTCAGGATCGAATCGTGAAACGTCACATGGTAGGAATTGACATGGATGAGCCAGTTAGTAGATCCATTAGCCAAAAGTACAAGAATGCTACGAATTGGCACATGCCCTTAGACGTGGAGAGTATTTTCGACCATAAATGGACACCTATGACTAAACATGTCGTTGCTCCGTCTTTTAAAGACGTGGAGAACAACCCACGTTGTAGATCAGCAAAATTAAGAATTGCTACGAAAAATTGTAGTAAAGACAGTAAAGCGTAGTTCATAATAAATGTTTTCTCTTTATTACCTAAACTATAGTAAAATATATAATTCTCTTTAAAACAGTAGTAAACTATATTTATAACCTTTCGAAGAGGAGGTTCTCGAAATTCAATAAAAAGTACGAAAATAGTACAGAAGAGATAAAGGTTTGTTAAAATGTCATACATTTGAGTGGTTCATACATCAGCCATTGGCATTCGAATTAAAAATGTTACATAAAATAAGTAGTATTTACATATATACGGCATAGGTATGTGGTATGTTGGAATGTTTTTAAATACTTTGAATTGTAGTAAATCTAGTTGTTACGTTTTATTGTCAGCAACAGATTGAACAACTTTGGACCCCATGTTCTGATCGTCACTGCGGTATGCGTGAAGAAGTAAAGTATAACGAGAACCCAATTGTCTTGGCCTAAATATTTTTTAAAAAAATGCAATGTAACTAACATGTCTAGTAACATGTTCTGAATTAATGAGAATAACTTTGAAACTCACGTCGCCTCCATAATACCGAGGTGAAAGATATCGCAGACTCCATGCTTCCACAGAATATAGAGCTGTTGAGAATCGACATTGCTGCTAGAGGAATGGTTACGAAAGGTTCAATCCAAAAGTCCCAAACAATTGGTTGAATCGGCTGCAATTTGCAAAGTTATTTGATTATTTACATTGAACTTTTAAAATGTAGGCCACAAAGAGAGCAATCATTAACAAAGTAAATAATTAAACATTTTTTTACCGTTCGTTTGTCTATTTCGCGTTTAATGACGCTTCCAATGCGCTCTATTGTAATTCCCAAAAAGTTCAAAACTGTCCACACAAATACATCGAATGACAGACTATGCCAAATGTAAACGTATACAAATGACATGAAAGAAGCTATCAACTTCTGTATATCCGATGGTATTCTATTGTTCGTGTCCGCCCTTCTTACAAACGTCAATGTGGGAAGATAAATATATCTGGAAAGTTAAATGATATAATTAAATATGGTATATTTAGTCAGTGTGGTTTATAGAACTCCCAGTCACCTAAATCCCTAAGGAATTCTTCTTACTTGACTAAAAATCGGTATAATCCTCTGTCAAAGTCCCTCCACAACACCGAATATCGGTGCAGATATGAAGGACATTTTGGTAATGGTGGCATTTCCATTCCATCGAATTCGGCAATGTACGTTGGAACTCCGTAGAGGACTTTGTACTTCATGGAAAAGAATTGGCCTGCAAATAAATCCAAGTTATTCCATGTTATAATAAATTTTTATTTGTCGTTTGCCATTAAAATATTGTAGTAATTTTTATAGTGTTTCTCACCGAGCCAGTATATTGTGCCACAAACTGCCCATAAACTTAGATAACGGTGAACTGGAGTGACCATGGACAGAGCGCGGAAGTATAATAAATGTAAAATTAACTCAATCACTATGATGTTCAGCCCCATGCGTAAAAATTGTTTAAAGAGATTCAGACAATCTGTGGCCACATTTCTTTGTCGGAAGTCTGCCATCCTTTTCTTAATAATCTGCATGGAAGTAAAAGAAATGCTACTGACATAAATTCAACAGATTAATGAACTAAAATGTCTTGTTAAATTCGGTTGTAACGACCGCTTACATTTTTTTGGAAGCTTTCGTATGTGACCAACGGTCCAGATATTGCCAGTGGAAGATAAAGACAGTAATGGATCCCATTCATTAAATACTCTGATCCAACCTTTCCAATACTTTCAGTTTCTTCCCACACATCATAGCAGAAGCTAATGCACCTGGCACAGTTCCATGCTGCCGTGATTACGAAAAAATATTCTGAAAATGCATTCCCTGGGATGAATATCTGGAAACAGACAAATACAGAATACAATTATATTGAAGAACACTAAGGATTCGAAGTTAATGAAATGACCTAACTTCTTATTTTAAATAACGCATTCTACACACTGTACCTCAACAACTGGTGAGTTCAAGTGGTAGATTAAGAGTACTGTAGCTATCCACGCTAATAATTTACTGCGAGTTTGGGCAATCATCCAGTATATCACAGGTTGTAGAACAATAAAAACGGTCGGGAGAATTCCAATAACATTCCAAAACATCAGAAGAGATATTCCCGTAGATATAAGGTTCCATTTCTAAAAAGTTCAAACATTAGAATTTCATGAATTTCAATTATTTGATACGATGGAATAATTGGGAAACTAATTGTAAGTTTACTTTGGGAAATTATACCTGAGGATACTCCAGTTGAATGGTTCTCGTGCATAATGCATAGCCCCCGTACCAAAACCATAACTGGCTACCAAAAAGTGTAGTAAACATTTCCCACTCATAATCGGTAGAATCTCGGCCTCTGTCAAGTACCCCGCTTAATGGACCAGGGTTCATTACAGGATCTTTGTACCAAACATCCAGGTGTTCTGAAAATATCCGAAGATGTACGATAATTTAAAAATTAAGCTATAAGCAAATTCCCATTTTTTACTAACAATAATAAGTGAGAAGAAGAACTCAGTTACCTTCGCATGCTAGGAAGACATGATATGTCGCATACAAAACTGAACCAGTCCATGCCAATACTGAGGCCACTCGAACAACAAAGTAAAATTCAAAAAGGTCTATTTCGGAACGATGAAATATGTCTCCCAGTCTTACTCCGAAGAATGACTTGGCCCCGTGTAGGGTTCCATTACTTCCATTTGTTTGCAAACCGTTGTCACCGCCGCCACTAACACCGTTTCCAGAGTCAGCAACAGTTGTCCTGTTCTTTGATGCTCCGTGATGCCCATTCTGAAGATGATCAACATTCCTCCGGGTGACATTGGATGTATATGTGCTAGATCGTTCTTCCTCATTCCTATTCAGTCTCGTTTCCATTTTGGCAGATTCAAAAGGCAGGCTTTCCGGATTTCAAAAAATATATTTCGCACTTTCGCAGGTATACGGTCGTGCATTGACCATTCGATGAGTCGATTGGAGGTAGTGAGTTGCCACCAAGTTGCTGTCAATGTAGATATGAAGTAACTAATTTCGTTCGAGATTCCATTTCATCCTTTACGTTCCCCTAGATTACATATTCCACTCTTTTTCGCCACAGGTAAAGGTTTCCCGAATTAAACTGTAAAAAATCAATGTTCAAGATGAAATTATATCTTATATCACACTATATATAGTATATATTATATACTATTGACTATCACAGTGATGTAACAATCAATTTTAATTTATGTGAAATTAAATTAAATCCAGTAAAAGGTTCAAATATCTAAATTTACATATTGTTCCGGGAATGAGTGTCAAGTTGGAATTTCCAACCGCCTTCAACGTTCCTTGCTTGACCTGACTTAATTTTTCCTGGGGACAGGATTACGGATTAATCAGTCTTCTTCCCGTCAGTGTCAGTTATATGCAGTACTAAACTCCAAAAGCATGATTCGAACCTGTAAGTGAAGTAAGGAGATTCCAAAATAGTTAATCCAAGGTTTTAATTTTAATACATTATTATTCTTTTATACATTCTAGCACTATCGGAATTTCAGATTACATTAATTTAAGTAATACTAGCAACTTAACTATTACTCTTTAACCATATAGAAATGATGGAATATGGTATAACATGAATTATTAACATGACATTTGGCATTGCTGATTGTTAGCAGTTTACAACGTACTACCTTCCTTACTTACTTTAAAATTTACAACAGCATTAATTATGCATACAAAATCTGCAGTGAGCGTCTGGCATTTAATTGTCGATGGATCACATTAATAAGTATACTTTCCATGCAAAGCTCGTCATTTAATTACTATCCTCCCAATTTGTTCTACACGGTAATACACATCCTTGGACAGATCAAATAATGAACAGGTAATATACTTACGTTAACTGGCAATTCCACAAAGTTATAAATAAATTGACAGAAAGACATTTTATAAAGTAAAAATATGAAGATCAGTGAGTCGGAAAATTGACATAAAACTTGAAGGTGACTGCAAGATAAAGGATAATTGGTGCCTGTGTCATCATCATGTCACTACCTAACCATCCATATCCATCGTCCATGCACCCTAAAATTAGTACATTTATTTTTATCTAATACGCAACAACATTTACCTAAATGCACTCAAATTCACTAAAACATACCAAAAAGGTATAAATGTTTTTGTTCACTAAAGAAAATGCACTTGCCAGAGATAACTTTTAACTAATTGACGATTTAACTGTAAGTAATTGTAATTTAGCATATTCATATGAATTAGTGTTTGCTTTGGTTTTTACTTTCAACTTTACCTGCTGCTGTCAGTTGTCAACCTGTCAGTAAGCTTCTAAAACTTCACCATCCGGCATCCAATTCGTCAGATTAGGTTAATCTCAATCCGGCCAAAAAGCTTAATTGAACTGAATAATACGTAATATTAGGCACTTCCTACATCTTAATAAAAATTAGGTAATCAACAATAATTGAAGATACTTTTTTTATAAATGGCAATTATGGCAAGGGTAGGTCGGTAGGTGTATTGTCTATAATGTCTATAGTGTCTACCATAAGAAACAATCAGCGAACAATAACAATCAAATTATCATTACCACCTGTGATTGGTATATATTTATTTACCAACACCACTGTCATTGTTATGTTCATGCTAAACTATCACAGAAGCAACTTACGTTTTTACGTAATGTATTGTTGCATTTTGACAAGAAGGCAGGGAACCAAGCTTGAAGTTCTATTCTATCTAACAACAGTTGTCCCATCTTTGTTCCCGCTTTATTGTGTCCCTCTCATTCCAACGATAATGCGTAATGCATACCCTTTCTACCCTTTTCTATTCTGATGTAAATCTGACGGTATTTTAGGCAAGACCACACACTGAGTCGGAGCACACATGTTCTTCTATTACTCTGGAAATATGAAATGAACACATGCTTTTTATTTTGCTCATCTTGTCACAGTCACAATCAAACTAAACTGTAAAGAAAGGTCCGGTCAGTGAAAGCGGAGAAACGTTAGCCAAAAAAAGTGATTGTTTTTCTCATTCATTTTCACTGCAAAAAAAATCAATATCGAACAAGTGATATTCTGAACCGAACTTGAAGAAGTCAGGAGGAAAGCCGAGCCGGTAAGCTCGCCGTTTAGATTTCTGGCATAATCGCTTAAAAAACTGCTTCCCATTTCCTTTCGGTCATTTGAGTTGATGCACCTTTCCCGTTTGGGGACAGGAGACAGGAAGTGATTATCTCATCTAATCAATCTGTCGATGAGTCACCAACTGTGTATTATCATTTTGTTTATATCAAAACCAAATCCGTGTAAATATCAAAACTCTGATTAGCTATCTATTTTTTTTTCTCAGTTTGTCTTCTTTCCTTGAGTGTCATCAACTCTAGATTCATAAATTACATGAGGAATGAAACATGACTCATTGCTTGTGTGAATGAACAGTTAGTTGAGATGAGATGCAAACTTTTATAATGATAACATTTTCAACGGCAAAACTTACCACTTCCGGCGACACTGAGTCACTATGTATTGGACAAACAATAATGATGAAACGTGCATAAAAATAAAGATACCAAAAGAATCAAATTAACGAGCCGGTGCAGAAAACTGGTAACGAATTATTAACAAGCATTAAAAAAATATGTAGGTTATGTATGCTGCTAGTTATTTCACTTTACGTACACGTAGGCAATTAATTAATTACAAAGTGACAACTCACTTTGGTTATTCAGTACGCATACCTCACCGCATGCTATACCTGATATTATATCTTTGTGGTAACATCTAACGCAGGCATTTCAAAGTTTCGCTAAAGTGAATACTAGGAAACTGTCTGGCTTCTGTTCTTGGAATCCGGGTGAATAGGTACTAAAAAAGTACTTACTATATGCTAATTTGTAGATATGTTCAAGGACTTTATCCTCAACATCATCACTCGAAATTATTTATGTTCTCGCGTATTTTGGGAAATTGCAAAATTATGAACCACTCACTCTGCGATATAAAGATTTATGAAGGCAATAGATTTATGAAAGCACATGAATTTTTAATTTCACCATGTAATACTTTATTATTTGCCTTTTTTTATATTCATGAAGTACCGATTGGATTAGATGGTCGTGGATGGTTCAATTTCATAGTACCCCGAAGCACGTCGGAAGGAAGGACCTGGAATGGCCGACGCTAACTATACTGTTGTACTCCTTGACATCGAGGGCACAACAACTTCAATCAGTTTTGTAAAGGTATTAAATTGCATCCCTTGAAAAATTGTTAACTTACTTATTGTTAGATCATATAACTTGAGTTGAGACATTAAATGATTATTTTTAAATTGTGTCCACGCAGGATGTTTTGTTCCCGTTTGCTCGGAAGGAAATGGAAGGCTTCCTAAATGACAACTGGGACGACCCAGATATTCAGTCAATCATAGAAATGGTTCGAAACCAGGTTAGTTAGTTTATTCAATATTTTCCATATTGCACAGAACAGCCACTACTAATTACTTGACTGAAGGCCTGGATTTTTAATCTCGCTGTTCATTGTACTTTACAGGCTGAAGATGATAAGAATGGAGGATTCGCTGCTCCAAGCGTTCCTTCAGGAACGAACAAAGAAACGGTGCTGCCTGAATTGCTCAAGAACCTATTTTGGCAAATGGACAATGACAGAAAGACGACAGGACTTAAATCGCTACAGGGGAAAATATGGAAGTCTGGATTTGAAACTGGGACCTTGAAGGGACAGTAAGTCAAAGGTGATAAGTGGAGAAACAGAAGCTCTGGCATTATGCAATTAAGTCCATATTTAACGCATGTCATTTCTGTTATTTTTATGTAGCGTTTATGAGGATGTTCCAAAAGTCTTTGAACGTTGGACGACCGGTGGCAAGAGGATTTTTATATATTCCAGCGGAAGTGTTGAAGCCCAAATTTTGTTGTTTAAATTTTCCGAGGCTGGTGACTTGAATAAGGTTCAAAATGCAATAATTAAAAAATTGGAAAAATGTTAAATTGCCGAAGTTTTTATGCAAGTAATTCAAATGTTTCTTCTCCTGATAGTTTCACTCTGGGAATTTCGATACCACAACGGGACCAAAGATGGAAGCAGCCAGCTATACACTTATATCGGAAAAAATTGGTGTACCGGCAAGCGATATTTTATTTTGTACTGATGTTTCCAAAGGTAAACAACTAAAGTAGTATGATAAACTTTTATAGCTTTAATTTTGGACTTTTGTAGATTATATGCTGGCTAGTATTAAGCAATAAAACAATTAAAGTTGGTAACTATTTATATTTTCCCCTGTCTGCAGAGGCCTACGCTGCGAAAGAAGCAGGATTTCAGGTGGTGGTCAGCATTCGCCCGGGGAATGTCCCATTAACGGAGACTGAATTAAAAGATTTTCAAACTGTACATAGTTTTGATGGCCTGTGATTCCTTACTATCAATCATCCACTTATAAATAGGGCAATAAAAAAATATGTTTCGTAATTACAAAAATCTCAATTAAATATTTGCAGAATCGAGTATGATTTTACCCACAAAATTATACATTTATTATGGAAATTAGGATTAGAGTTATCATCAAATTCGTCGTACTTTTTAATTAATTACTTTTTTATTTGCACGTTTGTATTTGAACCTTTGAAAATGATTTAACTTTGTTTACGTGCATGTCCTCAAAATGTCATGCACCCACGAATGTAGCAATACGGAACTTTTATGGGTCATAAATTTTCAGCGAGGCATATTTGTTTTCTATCTGTAACATCAGCGTAATCAACCAATTTTCGGGGTTCATTATTGGGCAAATTATACAAACTTATCATCATAATATGACTGTGAGCACTAAAATGTTTTGTAATAGTCGCGTGTGCACAGGCAAAAGCAAATAAAATGAAAAAACGACCAACTTTGGGGCACACTGAAACTAGCCTAAGAATTTAATTAATAGATCGAAATTGTTAAAGCTAAAACGGAGCTGTAGTAATAGTAATTTGAATTAGTCTTGTTGCGTGTGAAAGCAATATGAGGAAATGGGTTTATGGACGACTTCATTCGTATACTTAGAATTTTTCTCGGGGGGAAACAAATAACATGACACATATGCCGGCCTTTGGGAAAGTTCATATTACGTCGGGTGCTATTGCGTAAGTACTAATTGGCGTTAGTTTAAAAGACTATCTGTGTCATGTGCACCAGGCGCCCAACTCTTAATACATACAAGCTAAATAAGCAACGTTCATGAATGAAGAATGAATGCAGATATCCAGATAATTTATTTGTTTATCTCAACTCGGCCGAAAAAATGAACCGACAGCAGCCGTTGCATAAGAGTGGTTGGCGTTGGCACAAAGATTATGTTTGTCTGTTTTGTTTTGCACTATGCTATTGTATAATGCACGTCATATTATGCATATAAATTAAAATCAAGGACCATATTCATGTCCTCTCCCTCATTATCCTCGTTCTACCTCATTAATATGTGTTGAAATACTAGATATGCACAGAGAAAAATAACCTTTGCATAAAACACATCAGAAAAGGGTTTAATCCTATTTCAGCGAAATGCTCATTTCATCTGTAAACACCAAAGCACAAGCATAAAAGCTCTTTTCGGTTCATTTCGACAGAAAATGGATCCTCACTGAAATTGGAAACAAAAATTTAACATACGAGAAACTAAATTCAAAGTGAACGCTATCTGTATCCCCATGTGCATTCAACTCAATTCGCTCCAAGTCCAACTTCATATAATTTCTTGTATGAGTTGCGATTGATCTTTCCAAAAATGAAAATATGGGCCGGGCTGGCCAAACATGGGATATCTTTCATTGAGTGAAAGTTTTCCTATAAACGTCATTTTGTATCCATTCTGCATAAAATATAACTTTCACTATCTCAGGTAGTTTATACATAGGCATTCATGAATGAGTAACGATAAGTCAACAAAGAGACATGGCATGTTGCCTACTCGTTTTCGCTTCCTCCAATTTCGGCTTTCCGTATTTTCGGCCCAGCCCCAACATCAGCGGCTGGTCAACCCTGTCATCAATAAATCCATCTGAGCAACAGTATCCCAGGATCAAAATTATGCCCATTCATTCATCTGCCCAGAAGCTCATGCATGTCAGGGAAATGCCGAAAATTGATCTCGTTAACTCTCTTTCTTTTTGCCCGTGACATGGACTATGGACATGTTGATGTTGGTTGCAGGGTTTTTGGGAAGTTCACGATAATATTTACGTTGGGATCATTTTTCCTTATCTGACTAAACTGACTGATTAGAAGGCATTATATCTCCCCACGTCCCAACTCCCATAATTTTGGAACGTGAAAGTTACAGCGGATATAATAATGTAGGTATGGCTGTTTATGTGATGTTTTGGGAGTAAAATTCTCTGCACAGAGAATATTACACGAGAATAATCTAGTTCATGCCTCATGCAATATATATGAACAGTTAGGTATAATAATTCAAGTTTATATTTCCCTTTCATATTTCAATCTACTTTCTTGGAGAATATATTTGTGAACCAATAAGTTTATGTATGTAAGTATGTCAGCAATTTATTTATTTATGCATGGATGTTTTTTTGCTAGTAAAATGTAAAAACTGTCTTATCTTGATTTAATCAATTCACAAATTTTAACCTTTTACTAGAAAAAATCCTCTCCCCAAAAAAACAACGAAGATGAAAGATAAGCTTAATTGCATTCTTCCTCCACTTGTGCATTCCTTCCTTGTTTGCCTTAAAATGATATTTTTTATCATGCTTTAAATCAAATTAAACAAGTTGGATGAATGTAAGCCTTGTGTAGTGTCTAGGGACTGCCTATTTAGTTAGGAAGTATTATGAAATACTTTTGTTTTTGTAATTTGTAATAATGCTCTATTTTTGGAGTTAGATGAGTCTGTTTTGTGAACCAGGAAGAACGACAAAAGTAGGTAAATATAAAATACATAAAACCGGAAAGCGGGAATTATCCAGCATGATGACTTTCTCCCTGTAACTTTGTAAAATGGGTTTGGTTGGTTAGTTAAAATTAAAACATATGTTGATAATTTCCCCCGCTTTCTCTATCACAATGAAAATTGCTAATGTAGGACTATGCTCCCCGGAAGGAACTTGATCGCACATGTTGCAATTTGCAATGGCATACTGGAGGGAGCAATTTCATGGCTATGACTATGGCTGTGAAAGTTATCTTTACTCTCACCAGCTTACCCAGTCGTGTCTCCCACTGCCCCAGTTAATGGTACCCCGAGGGATTGTGCATCCATTAGTAAGACCTTATTTGCATTAATGCTGGTTTGCTAACTTGACTATGTGCCCGTGAACACATTATCATTTTCATTACCCTTTTTATTGCGTAACACAACAAACAGGGACTGTTAACCACTCTCTGATGGAGAGGGGGAGAGTAGGAGCTACATCATGATCATCATCGTGTAATTTTGAAAGTTGGAAGAATGTCCAGATAAAAAAACCCAGAAATTGCTTCCTTCACATTTTCCACAAGTACCTCAATTTCAAAACAAGTTAACAAAATCATAAAAATAGAAATGATTCATGTAATTTTCTCTCTTCTCTCTTGTACAATTTGACGCAGCTGTGATTCCACATTTTGGAGAAGCGGTTAAGGTACTACTAGACTGGTACATAAGTAAGAGAGATGTTAAGTTCAAAAGAGCCCCATTATGATCATCATAACAAGCTGAACAGAAATAGAAAGCACTCACTCAAGCCAAATCACCCAGTTCTTGTTCTTTTAGCACTTTCAAGCTATTTATTGGCATTATTATCGCCCCCACCACCAGACCAGGAGCCATTTCTCTTCCCTGGTCGTCAAACTGGCAGGGGGAACTGCAACGAGGCAACCAAACAGTCTTTATTAGATTTTTCTCAAATTCAGGGATTGGAAATGAGGAGGTAAATTACAACCAGAGAGAGAGAGAGAGAGGCAAGTAAACGACAGTTTTTTCCCCAACTGTAAAGTTACGTATTTCTTTGTGTTCCATGTTCCATTCCATCCAGCAGTAGTCAAAGCCAAACCAAACATTCCCAGAGTCCCATTTCGCATATTATTGCTATTTTCAGCACCAGGAAGTGGCATTCTCCACGAAGCTTTGTTGCTGAAAATGTTAAATTTCATATTTCTTGATGATGTGGGAACAACAGAGAGAGAGGAAGAAGGAAAAAGCAACATTTGCGATATATTACTACATTTTCATATTATGTGCTTACCCCAACTCAACACAAATACTTGAAAGCTGAAAATAGAAGGAAGTGGAGAGAGAAACTGCCGAGAAAGTAACAAAAAAATAGGAAATTCTAGACGACATCACATATCCTATCATCTCTCCCTCCCTTTCAGTCTCCTAAGAAGTACAATAAATGAACATGCATTCATGCACGCACTCCTCTAATGTCTTTTCTTTCTTGTTTCCCTTCCACCACTAAAACCAAAAAATCCAGAAATGGAACAAAAAATCCCAGGAATAGAGTGAAAGGAGCAAACCTAAATGAGAAAAGTATTCGGGCACAAAAAAAAATCTGAAATGAATTTTAGGGTAATACATGTGAAGAGAAAAAATCCGAACCGGGGACAAAAAAAAATCTTCCCATTTCCAGATATATTCCCAGAGAAAAAAGAGAAAGCTTAACAAGGCGAGAAAAGTTTTTCCATGAAACTGGTTTGGTTCCATATTCATTCCTCTTTTGTTTATCCAATTTGGGTGGATTTCAGCGGAAAAGGAAAATGAGTATAGAAATTTTTGTTTGAAAAAAAAAGAAGGAATCCGAAACAATAACGCTGCGGTTTCTGAGGAATGAAGGAAGTGGAAGCGGAAAAATAATTTTTGAATGATGCGGCCCAAATCCTATGTCCTCACCCGCATATCCTTTTCTCATGTATGGGTTCATGTATCATGCGGGTTAGATGGGGAGATGGCGGAACTTTCTCCTTTCAGCACGTAAAACAAAAGGTGTAGCCACATAAAACCCAAACCCAAGTGAAAATTCATTACAATTACCGCTAAAATAGAATATCCGTACGTGCAGGAGTTATCTGTGTGAAAATTAAAAAAGCTTTCTCTTCCCCCTTCCTTTACTGCTTTCCACTTCCCATCATCACCATTCATTATAAACCACAGTAGTTCACAAAGGAAGGACCATACCTAATTACTTTTAAACGTAAAATGGGGATGTTGAACCGATGTTGAGAAAATGCAACCTGGGTCCTGGAATGGAACACCCAGTCCCGTTTTCAGGATCGGTGCGTATCTGTATCTTTCCTTCAGAACTTTGTTGGAATGTATGGAGCGGGCAGAGAACATTCCCCTCATAATTTCAACTTTTTTTGTAACAAGCTATTGTATACTACACGTACCTATTATGGGAGGCTGACATCCTTTATGAATCCAACTTTATCCCTTTATCGTTCATTTCACTCAAAACTTACTCAGGAAAAAAAACATTTTCTGCTACTACTAAATCCCGGGATGGGAATGGGAGTATGTAATGTAATGCTGGTCTTTACACTTTACTTGGTATTAAATAGAGACAAAGTGAAATTTGCAATAAGTTCCTTGGGACTTGGAACATCATCCTCTTTTGTTCACTCCACACACTCTTTTCCTTCCCATTAATGCCTGTAATATGATATATAGCTAGCTGGGAGAAAGGAGAGGGACCAGGACTAGGCCCAGACCAAGGTATAGTATATTTTATTGCTTGCCAGTTTTTAAATGTCCGCATAAATGTACATTTTCCCCTCCTGGTCCTCTTGATATACGAGATAATGTGGCATTATATAATGTTGAAAAGCTTGAATAGATACATACATATTCACGGGTTGTTTGTTGGCCAAGTGCGTGTGGGATATATCTTTTAGAAATAGTTTATGTATGTCTTCCCTGGACCACCACATCCAACAAAAAACTTGTTCACCGTCACCAGTCTTTAATAATGGTGGCGGTGTTGGTGCTGATGGTGGTGAATAATGATAATGTTAGTGGTAAGCGAAGTATTTTTTCCTTGTTCCAAGAAAACTTTCTCCGATGATGTGTGGTCCTCGTGATGCTGTTGCTGCTGGTTCTGGTGGCTGGGGGAAATGTGGGTGGCAGGGCTGACTCAGATGGCTCTCGAGAAAAAGTATCTTCCAAAGCACTTTTACTTTCCCGGCATTCAATCCAGTTGTGCTGTCCGAGACGGGCACTTTCATTTCATCCCCTTATTCCTTGGATTCCCAGACAGTGACGACTTTCTCTCTTCCTGTTTCTTTTTTCTTCTTATTTACTTTTTTCTCCTTTCATTTTAAGATGTGGTGGATGCTCACTGTGCGGGAGCGTAACGTTACAGGTTACAGTTACAGAAGACTAGAACAGCAAACAGCACCTTATGTATGGCATATGTATGAAGAGGGGTTACGTGAAAGTTTGATATTTACCCCCATCTTGTTTCGTAAAGAATATAGCTTATATCCAATTCCGTAAGTAAAGTAAGAGGAGAAGGAAGCGGAGTGAAAGGGCGAAAAAAGGGAGCAGATTATAATCATCAATTGATTCCCAAAAGAGAATCCCAAACGGAGACAACATTCATCTCATCTTTCTCCGAGGGAATGAAGCCCGCTGTTGGATACACATGGAGGAGCTGTACTGAGAGCTTTTAAGAAATGAAAAGCTTTCCCCTCAGCTTTCTATTTTTCAGCTAAAATACTTTCACAATTGGGCTGAGCAACATTGTGAAGGAGGCTTATACTACTCCATGGGAGAATCTTCCTCTCCCATTTCATTCCCAGAGTAAAACATACGGTTTCTTCAGACATGCCAAAATAGGTATGAGTATTTACTCTGGGAGTAAAAATTGAAAGTTATATTCATATACGTTTAGGTATAATGTATCCTCTGTTTGAATAGGACAAGGTGATGACATAAAAAAGACTTCTGTCCTTTCACATCATACACTTTTGGCTATTTGTTATGTCATAATACTGAAATACTGATATGAACACAGCTAGAGGAGAAAGTGTATATGGTTAATAATAATATTTACTGAAAGGGGAAAACAAGGATGCTTTCACTGATATATGAAATACATACTCTCTCATCGTGAGAGAAAGTTTGGCTTCTTCGTGCATCGTACTATACATCTTCTCAAGGTTCTCGTGCCTCCCATTCTATATTTGATCCCACGTACGAAGTAGTAGCAGCTTCGACAAGAAAATTTTGATGAAGAGGATGCCTTTCTCATTTCCATTTTCTATTTCCTCCCCAAAGAATTATTTCAGAGCTTGAACCCAACAACCCAACCCACCCACGTAATTTTTGCCTAGGTACCTATGTTCCTTTTATATTAAGAAATATTTCAGGTGTAAAGACAGAATTCACTCAAATTCCAGAAATATCATCCTTCTTAGATCGCTTTCTCTTGCTTATGCCTTGTTGGGTCTTAGTCTTGGGTATAAAGGAGGCTCGACTGGGACAAGAATAACTCATGAAACGTTTCCTATGCAAAATGCAAAGTCTTATAAATAAAACAGCATTCCATAATTAATCATGGTAGACAGGCTCTCCCAAGAATATTTATTTATTGTTAAATAAATCGGATTAACCGGCAGGATGAAATTGTTTTGTCTTCTTCCCAACTTTTCCCAATATTGACGGGGACGGAGACGAGAGGGAAAGAGGAAGATAAGCAGAAGGGGAAAGTTTGGGGATGCAAGCTGCACATCTCCTCTAAGACGACGGGACCACGTCTCAAGTCTGAATTCATTGAATGTTTGGAGATCGAAGAAAATAATATCGTTATTTATTGCTTGTTCGTGATCTGGATCCATTAGCAAGACTCAGCCGAAAAAAGTATAGAACATAGGTTATATGCAATATAGATTCCAACCTATTCATTCTTAGCCCATGACTGTACAGAAATGTATTCCTATTACAGACCAAGTAGCACTGGTTTGGCTTGGCACTACTGGAAAAAGTGCACGGTGATGTTTATGTAATATTAACAAACATGTACCTCCGACACACTTTCTCCCGTTTTCTTCCCATACTTACATAAGGAAATGATAGCAACATGGGGAAAGCGTTTCCTGGATTGAGATGATTGCATGATGGAACGGAATGATGATGATGATGTTGAGTAAAAGTGTAAGTAAGCATGAATAAACATTCACTCGCTACCACTGTGACTTGAGAGACTTACGAAACAGAAGCTACTTAATACTCTTTTATAAGAGCCTGTATTTGGGCTAAATAGTTTTTACTTTCTTTTTACTTCATTTCCTGTTCCATTCCCAGTCCCAGTCATGGAGCGGACTGGGTTCCGAATTTGTTTTTGGATTCCCATGGCGGAGCTCTCCCAGCTAAAAAATTTAGATATGGGGATGAATGAAAAATGGAATGAAACCAAAAAAACCTGGAGAATGTTGGGCTGCCATTTTGGGGTTTGAACCAACTCATATTTGACTTTGTAAGGTAGTATAATGTATGTATTTTTCCTCCAATCAATTTGACAATGTACATGCTTGTTTTTTCTAGCTTTTTTGCACCCATTATAGATTCCTGTACTTGATTTATTATTGTATGCCATGAAATGGCTGCAATAAAGCCTAATCATAATATATCGCGGTATGGTCTGGTCTGGTTCTGGAATGGTATGCATGGCTTGTTTTTTATTCCATAAATCCCTCCGGGCCAGGAGAAAAAATACGAGGCTCGGTTTGGCTTTTAGGTATGCAAAAAGCTGTAAGTAAAAATCCATATTATTTACCTAAATATAGATGGGGAAAAGAGCAAAAGGGAGTCATGTGGGTGGGTGGGTGCCTAAAAGTATTAGCACTCCAGACGAAACGAAACTGCATACGGCTCTCTAGGAGGACTCTTCACAAGTTTCCAACCAGCTTAATATTGGATTGGATTGGAACACCAGAAAACATAAACACGGATGTGTGAATGAAGCCTGGAAACAACGGAGAATGCCTATGAATATCATGTTCTATGGAAGTACTTATGTAGGTACGTATGTACGTAAGTAAAATATAAGTAAAAGGAAAGCGAACGGACTGGGAGAACAAGTAAAAACTGAAAAGTGTTCCTTCATTATTATTACGAGCTGGTAGGAGTTTACTTGCCTCGTTAGATCCATCCAGATCCAGTTAAGTTTCACCAGGCACGGAACAAAAGTACAATTTTCTACGGTCAGACAGAACAGGACAGGGAGAGCTCATTCCTCCAGACTAAAACTGTTTGGGATATTGTGGTAATAATGAATTCAATTTGGGCTTAGGTAAGTAAAAGTGATAGGGAAAGGGAGGAGAAGGTTATATCATGCCAGCCAGACCGACAAAGTATTAAAGGTCTAACTTAACGTTTGTTCCAATGTGTGAATGTGCGATACGTATTCCCTGTTATATGCATTAATCCTTATATCACTCATTCCATTATTTTGCTTCCCTTTCTTTACCACCTTGTGCCTGTTGGATGGGTTGGAAGCATGGAACTATGGAAGCATCTTTCTGATAATGGTCCGAGTGCCACTCTGGAATTGCTTCGTTGCTCCAACAAGGGCAGATCAGATCTGCCTCAGTGGGCTAGCTGAATAGATTGGAGTGCACAAGTGAAAGGAAAAGTGAGATCGGATGAAGAGGATGGAACTTAATCTGTAAATGTGAGAAGACAAGAGGAGAAGAGAATTCAATTTTATCTCTTTTATAACTTTCCCATGTTATGAGAGGAAGAGGAAGCATTGGGAACAATGATATATTGTCAGCATATGTATTTCTTCAGGAAGTTGTAGTTTACTGTATTGTTTTATTGTGCCTCTGTATTTCGGGCTATATTTATGTAATGTACTAGTTTGACACTTTATTCCTTGTCGATTCTCTTCCTGTTTATATAAGAACCTAAATTTATATCCCAATTTACTAATATGAATGTGTAGCTGGTTGCTTCTTAAGTACTTTTCTAAATAATTTGGTACTAGAAATGCTGAAATGCCTCCATCGTGGAGGGGCGTGATGGGAGGCGTCAGGAAATTTCATGGTTATCATTGATTTTAAGTAGCTCCCACACAACCACAAAACCTTATTTATGTCCCACCGAAAAAGACTGATTAGGCAATTATAAGTATGCATATTTTAGGGAAAGGAGCAATCTGCTACATTCCAAAAGGGGAAATGAAGCATATTCGTCTTCAGCGTAAAAGCTATTGGTTTCCCAAGCCCAGTTTAGTGGCATTTTACTAATTTTACATTCCAGGATAAAAGTTGGAGCTGAAGGGAAGAGGATATATTTCTAGTCTTTGGAAAAGTCAAATGAGCATGGCCATCATCATCAGCTCAGCATCAACATCAACATCAGCATTACTTAAGTAAATTGCTCATTCCATCTTTCACATTCACAAAAAGTATAGGAAATGTAGAGTTTTAAATCAGGGGAAAAATTATTTACGAGGATAAACACGCATTCCAACTCCAAAACTAGCATCATTCCATTCGCACTCCCAACTTTGAAGACAAAAAAAGCTCCTTATCTCTTATCTGTAAGGAGTACATAGTGTACATATAGATGGTATTAGACATGCCACATTCCATAAATATATCAGCAACCAAAGAGAAGATCCCTATATTTCTTCCAAGTCATATATAAGAACCAAAGAGACAAGAGAAATAACGTCAGACAGACGCTCCGTGAATTAGTCTTGAGGAAAATGGTTCTTATCATGCTAACTTCCACTTTCCGTTTCCTAAAAGTGAAATGAAATCTTTATCAGTCCGTTCTTTTTTTGTTTCTCTCATTGCCAGTAATGTGTACAAGCCTGAGCTGTAAGTGGATGTGGAATGGAAGGGTTTTCCTTATGATGATGTTGATGTTGACGATGACGCTGATTCCGATGCTGATGTTTACTTCTCTATCTTTAAGAAAAAGAATACTGCTTAGTCGACAAAAAAAAACTTTTACTCGAGGAGAGTGTGTGGCTGTTTCACACATCTTGACATTCTTATAGGATTGTGAAATGTTAAGAAGATGGTTTGGTTAAGAAGAGATTTGGCTTTGGAGTAGGTAGGCACACCATTACTATTACTATTAAGTAGGCATATGTCGTTTACTTTTACTCTCTTCGGTATAGGTAGGTACATAATTGTGCTTACAAACACAAAATTGTAGGAGATGTAGTGGCCAAATTGGATAGATCTGGTTCTCTTGGATTTCGGAGGGAATGCACTTCCCCATTTCTGAGATAATCTTACCCAAACATGTAAGAGGTGGAGGGAGGGATGAGGAGGAGAAGCCAAAAGTCAAAGTTTTAAAAATGAATAGTGATTATATGCAGCTATAGCCATGCTAGAAATGCCAAAGCCAAAATGCCTCCTCAAGAACGGAACATGTTTTTGCTTCAGCTTGCGGTAAGGAGTAGATTGCAAGCAATTTTCCGATATTACATAATTATGAGGAAGGGAAGGGGCTAAGCCAAGCCAAAAAAGTATGTTTATGATTATGACGATTGTATCGATATCGAGGATGCTACTAGCGAAGATCTCATTTTAAGTCAACTGAAATTAAAAGTCACCACGGGTCAATCTCTCTCGTGCTTTCTCAGCCGAGCCCATTGCCAATATCCATATTTATTCCCAGAGGATGGAACATGGAACCAATGTAAGGGAAAAGAATGGATGTAGAGAAATTAATCGACAAGTAAAAGTAAATGAAAAAGTTGTACAGATGAAATAAGACCTCTAAATCAGAACGGAAAGGCTGAGTTCGCAAAACAAAACTGTGCACAGTATCCGTAGACATGGACAGTACGACTTTGGCTTAGTTTTTTTTGTGGTTTGGTTTCCAATTCCAAACATAAACAGAAGGAAACGAAGAGGAAAGGAGGATATTATGCAATGTAGAACTTTTCGATACTCTTTTTTGCAGAAGCCCGAGATAATCAGTGAAGTAAGTGACGATATGAATGTATCTCTCTCTATCCATCGTCATTCGGCACTAGTGCAAGATGAGATTCTGACTGAAAGAGAGTGTGTCAAAAGGGTTGACGTTGGGAGAGTGAGATTGATATGAAACAAGTTTATTTTCTTGAGTAAATTTGGTCTTACCAAATCGGATATTTGGGTGAAGATATCTCTATTGTGGGATCTTAAGGAAGTGTCAGTCTTGCATGAAAGTAGTTTTGCATCGGGAAATAAAACCAAGTAAGATTCAATCATAATTCAATGCAGAAAATAAAATCAGTCAGTTCATGAATCTCTTCCAATGTAAATTATATACTCCAATTGAATCTGTTCCAGAGCGAAGTGTTACGGTTATCATTTCATTTCATTCCTTATCTTTCCTTTCGATTCGAGCGAAGGTTACGCAGTGGCTAAATTATAGGAAGCTTTACAGAAGAGAAATGTAAACACACATAAAACACGTTTATAGATATAATAAAGTTCGGGGAAAAGCTAGACTTCCAATCTAAAATTGTAAATTATTTTCAGTTATATTTATTTACCAAGGCAAGTCAAACACGAAGATGTTTTTAGGAAAATAGCATGCCCCATTCTTATCAGTTCATGAGGATCAGTGGGTAATCATAAAATTACGCTTGTTTCAACCAGGCAATAAATTTTGCTGCCTCTGATTTTTTCTAATCTCTTCTTAAATACAAATTGGATGGCTGAGCTCGTGTGGAGACATCGCGTCTACGCGTTGGCAAAAAATATCAAGCTCCTCAAATATTTATCTCCAAAATTTTAAGCTATGTTGATTTATCTTGTATTTGAAAAGCTCCATGAGCTGAATAAAATATGTAATAATTATATTAAGCATATGAAAATTATTAATAACTTTCGTTTCTTGAATTTCAGAGGAGGACTCCAGAATTCCATGAAATTCAATTAAAAGCTCAGCCTTCGCTGTTTCATCTTCATCCCACGCCACGTCACAATCACAGGACGGACTGAAGCAAGTTCGTGTCTTGTTTAAGTTTTAAGTGGGATTGTTAGTGTATGTGCTTCATTTGCTTGGCTGCTTCAAACGTTCCGACTTCCAGTGACATTTGTTTGGAACTTTGGAACAGGCTATGTACTATTTGACCAAAAGCCTGTATGAAAAATTTACACGATAAATTACACGAATTCTCAGTCCTCGTTCTCAGTTTTGTTTCAAAATAAAAGTGAATTCGTGATCTTTTGGCCATCAAAGTCACGTCACGTTCCCTCCTCCGTCTCGTCGGAGATCGATCCAACCCATCACTAATTTTCCTTACTCTGGGAAAGAGCAACTTTCAGCCATACATTCTCCATTGATGATGGATGGAAATGTGTCATCCCATCATTCATCTCTGAATAAATAAATATACGATAATTATACATTTTAATTGCTGGTTGTTTTGCCTGTGAAATGAAAATGAGTGAATGAATTCCCAATTCTCAATCCTCATCCGAACAAACTAAATTATCTGCATGCACTATACTATGTATGATTATGATTACATCACATTTGACTTGGAATCGTGTCACCAAGTCACAATCAGTCAGCATCGTCAACTCATCGGTGTCGAATGCAATTAATATCATATCATCTCATACCCATGATATGATTCCAATTATACATTGTACATAAAAACAGGAGTAAGAGAACTGCATAAGTGCGTGCTTATATACATAATATGTGATCCTGCTTGTTTTACTATTCGACTCGGCTGCCAACATTTTCACGGCATATAAGCCAAAACATACCAAGTCAACAGCAAAAGTGCGAGGAAAAAAGAACTCCATGACATGTTCAGACCTCACTGGACTGGACTATAATTCCCAGTCCCATTTATTTAATAAATATTACATGATCTATCAAAAAAGTAAACAGCCGAGAGGAGAGCAGGACACGCTGCTGACGCTGTAGACAGTCGACGAGAGCAAAGTAAGCAAGCAAAGGAGAGACAGACCCAGAAAGAGAAATAAACGCCAACAACCCAACATGCTCATATCGACCACAGAAACTACTACTGCATTGGGTGGGTTTTAAATGATCAACTTCATTCATTACTCATACAGTTTTCCTCTTCCCCTCAAGTCATTTCCATACTAAATTATATTTAATGTACAGTTCCTTGCTTTCTTACTAAACAACTCTCAGAGTCAGCAGCACAATCATCGCTCGGACAAAAACTTTTTTGACTGAGAATTATAATCCACGAAAGAAAATATACTTCGCACAAACAAAAACTTTTCCTTGAGTCTGTGTATTTAACGAATGTATTTTACTTTTGTCATATTTATGCTACATTTTGCGAATGTCCACTTTCCTCCCTCTTTGCGAAAATAATAATATTTAAAACAAAAGGTTTGAAGCATTCTTAAAATATATATGAAAAATAAATAGGTAAATTTATTTTCCTACCGTAAGGTAAGTAACTTTTCTTCAACAAAGTATTTACCAAGCCATTCGAGGCATCTCATAAGGAGAATTTTTTTTGCCTCCCAGATCAAAGTTATCTTTTCCCATGGCACACAAAGGCTGTCATTCGGCCAGGTCGGCGTTTTTATCTATGAGCTAAAGCTAAAAGGCTAATGTTGATGATGATATGAGCTATGATGATGTGGTTTGGTCCTGGTGTGGTTGAAAACGGTATATCCGAAAAGCTAAATTGTGCCGTTGCCGTAAGCAGTCAGAGAGAGGGAGTCAAGTCAAACTGTTGTGTATTTGCCTATATGTTTTAATGCATGTCTGATGGCTACAGAGGAAAACCCAAAAACCTTTTATATCAGCTTAGGCTCATATTAGATATGGCTTAAACATAACATTCTCTATATAAAAGTTTTCCTTATATTCGGTCCGTCGGACCGTCATAGTCAAATACTTTTATCCTATCCGAACTCACGTAAACTCTCTCCGTTCAGATCTGAGAGAAAATCTGACTCATTCCATTCCGTTTTCTCCCCCATCTGTATCGTGTACATTTTTTTCCTCTGTGAGGCATGGCAAAAATGGTTAGACATTGCCATTCCCATACCATGAACTGAATTGCTCCAATGTTACTTTACTACTAATAGTATCGTATCTTTATCCTCACAACTTTACTTTTTGGCTGGTTTGGTTCATGGTGTATGGTGGTCGTCCACTTTTTATGTAGGGGGGAAAGTAAGGTAACTTTGCCATTGTGAATGAATCCTCCTCCTTCCTAACTGCATCTCAACCAACCTGGGCCCGTGTCCATACATCGGCGGCTAGCACTTCTTGACTTGACTGAGAATCTCTCTCTCCTCCTGTCTGTTATTGTCTGTTTGGTTCCTTTTGCTCGTCAACCAAGGAGAGCAGCAGCAGGGGAAATTGTCAAAAGACGGAAGGATAATTTTTGGTTTTTTGGAAGTTTAGCTAAATGTACTTTTCCAAATAGCCAAGTCCAATCTGAGTAAATTGAACTGATTAAAATTGTTCCAGCCCAATTGTTCCCAATTTTTTGACATGCGAAAATGTGTTCAGATCGGAGATTTAAGAAAAAAAAACTTTACAATAATTAGAGATGTCAATCAGCATATTGAACATTGAATCATATTGAAATATCCTATGTGTGTGGTCTTCACTATCCTCCATACAGTGAATTTTAGTAAAGTAACTGCCTAATTATCTTTATGTGTGGATGTGTGTGTCCGTGCTCAACTAGCCCATTCTAGACAATTAGACAAGAAACAAACCAAACTGCTCATAACCAAAAACGTGCATCATTCTCACTATCGTCAGCTAATATATAAATCTTTAAAAAATTAGCTCATCTTCGTCATCACCGTCACTTTTCAAAAAAAAGAGGTTATCGTCATCACCATCATCATCATTAGCTTTAATGTTTACAATAGCTCATTCTACTTTCATGCCTTTTACTTGTACTGATGTTTCCTTCACGTGAATTGGAATTGGCTACCGTTTTCATAGACTAATTAAGAATACTCCTTCCCAATTCCCAAGTAAATCTCAAACTCATTCCAAAGTTTAAAACTTAAATGTGATGATGAGCATGAACATTAGATGGTGAAGGTTGACTTTGACTAAAGCAAATACCTCAATTGTCTATTACGCAGATTGAAGCCCAACCAATTTTGCGTCGGATTAGGATTTGGATTGAATATGACGCGTTGTGGGATATATATGACATGACATGCTCATGACTATGATATGTGATGTTGGAGACGGAGCAGGACAATAACCGTGGTTAATGTTAATGTGCATCATCAGCCCTATTATGATTTGATTACCTTACTACCTTTTATGTGGCCAACGAGGATTTACAATAATTCATCATATCCCATCCCACATACTTTGTATGAAGGACCACCTGCGCCTTAACTACAGGTGAAAATCCAATCATGCTCGCCTAATCCCGTTTCCTCAACAATTCCAATGCAAATCAAATTAAGTGTATTAGCTATGCTCACGCAGTGAATTAATGTGGTGCATTATTGTGCTTTTGTGCAATTTTTCTTGTGCAAAAATTAAAATTATACTAACAACAATATAAAAAAGAATCCCGATAGGACTGGGATAATAACCAAATATTCCATGTTAAGTTAAAACTGCACATTAGACTTTTAAAGTTCAGTTCAGCGCATTACATTACTTTAGATATTAATATTGTAACTTTTGCCTCATCTCTCATCTACTGACTTGACTGCTGTGGTTTGGTTTTATGGTTGGGATTCTTTTGGATTGGTTTGATTACTAACCTAAAACTAACGTCAGAGAGGAGACTCTATACTCATATTCCTATCACAGATTAAAAACTTTAACACGGACTGAGAAGGAATAAACGCAGCTTAAATGATTGTAAGTTTTGTTAAAATATATGTATTTACTAAATATTATAGCTTTAACTAATCGTATGTAAGTATATGTACATGCTCATTCATTTTTCTACTAAAGCATTCCATTTTGACAGTCGGTTTTTTTGTACTTTGTATTTGTATATTGCATACACACACGCTTACTCTCATGAAATGATTCATAAACGCTAATTGTAAAAAAATTATAATAATAAGGATGGCTCAGCAGTATTTAGCAACAATAATAATATAATGCTTTTGCCGGGTTGTTAGTTCTCGCTGCAACGTATCAAAATTTTGTGGATGTGTTCATCTCATCTCTCTTCTCATTCTCATACACAGTTATATATATTGGGCTTAATGAAAGTATTTAGATTTTTCATTCATCATAATCATAATTTTTACTGCATACAAATACGAAATGTTACAAATGCAAATGTAGATCAGAGAAATATGACTGGCTTCATTTTACAGATTTCATTTTACGCTGACTATGACTGTGCAGCATACTGATATATTCTCCTCTCGTGTACTTATATGGCTTGAGTCTTTATTTTAAACCCAGCAATTTTTTAAAAGTCTCCGTTGCTGCTGCAGCATTAACATTGTTTACTTTAAGCTCTCCCCCACCACGTTTATATTTCATATTCATTCATAAAAGAATGAATTTTGAATAGAAACTGCAAGCCAAAGCCAAGTCATGTTGGATGGTATGATATGATATGATATGATATGATGAGTTTGGCGTGGTACTTAAAGTCAGTAACACAACTAGATTTAGATTTGTTCAGTATTTTAGCTGACATTAGCTCGGATAGTCAGCAGTACTTTTTTTTGTGCACGCTGCGCAGTATTTAATAAGTTTGCTGCAGTTAAGAAGCATATGCATAGGCTCGTTAAAATATGTTTAAATACATATGTAAATCAACAACGGGAAACGTGTAGGCCTAATAAAGCTTGGAAGGAAAAAAAACTTTTATTTTAACTTTAAAACTGGTATGATCCAATATCCAATCCAACCTAAAGAAGTAAAGTTGAACAGAACTTGAACAGAAAGCGATTTTTTTTATTCTTATTCTTGAGTTGATCATGTTATGCTCAAGTTGAGTTTGAAATGTTTGAATGAGTAAGTGTTTTTTAACGAAATATGTTGAAATCTGAAATGAAAGGAAGAAGGAGAAGAAGGTTGGTCCAAGATAAAGTACCATCATCCCCATCATCATCATCGTGAAATGATTGTCGATTTGAGACTAGTTTAACTTGACTTGATACATAGTCACAGTCAGAGTGTGCACTGTGCAGTACCCATATTCCAATTTACCTTAAGTCCATATATCTATCTTGCAAGCAGGTTTTCGTCAAAATTATAGATATGATTTGTTTCATATATGCCTAAATACGATAATATTTCATTTGTATTCTATGCGAGCCCCTTTCTTAATGGCAACACAGCTAATATGAGCAGGCTCGTACACTCAAGTTAAATGTTTTGGTTTAAGTGTGTGTAAAACATTTTCGTACTTTAAGCAAAAGTCATCATCGTATGAAAAATCAAGTTATATTAAACGATATTTATATTTATACCATCATCGCCACAAGTAAAAAAAGTTTCAGTTTCAATCAGTCATTCCATTGTTGATCAACAGAACTTGTTTGGACTCCCAATATTCCTGCAGTGGCCATTTGCTCACTTCACTTGTCAGTCAGGGTTTTGGTCCCCTACATGAAATAAGTCTTCAAGGTTCAATTACATTAGCATTAGCACACGACATTGCGATTAGGTATAGGTGCATAGATGATATCAGTCAAAGTGAGTATAAAAAATAAAAATAGCTAAAAAAGATATTTTTAGGAATAAGTTAGTGATCTGTGTGATTGATTTGTGTCTTTTTGCTATAAATTTGGGGGTTGTGCTTGTGTCATTGTCATTCATTTCCTAATTTTCATATGCCTGCCACACACACTCCCAAGAAGAAAATGACAAGTTGACAAAGTAAATCTTTAATCTTTCGTGAAATTGGTTTGTCGTGGTTTTAAATAAGGAATGAGGTGGTGGTGAGGAATGTTAAAATAAAAGACAGGCAAAGGGAAGCCCTGTTTGGTGGAGGAGGAGTGAGATTTATAATTGGAATGTTATCGTTATCATTGTGATTGCCAAAGCGGGGAAGGAGTTAAAGTGAAAACGCGGACGGGAACCCGACCGCATGTAACACACAGCGCATGTGGGTCCTCATTCTTCGTGAAACCTTGCACTAGCACTGCTGTGCTCAATTTACTGAGGTAAATGAAGCCTTTATATTTTGTTGGTTTTTCATGCATGTATATGAAATATAAATGTTTATCCTTTTATCTATAATGAAATGAATGTAGGAAGTTGACGTTGAAGAAGTCTGTCGTTAAAAATAAGATGGGGGTAATGACAGTTAAAGAGTGGGCTTTATATACCTCACGGTCAAGTTTGCGAAAATTATTGGCTTGTGTCAGCCAGTGAGCCAGGCAATTCTGTAAATTCTGTCTGTCTACCGCCGTATTCATATGCATGAGCCGTGTTGAACTACAAATTAAATCTAATTGCATAGGGCAGGCTAATTATAATTTTAGCATTTATGTAATAGGATTATTATGATAAGTATAAGCGTGATGGAATAAGCCATGATGACGATGATGATAATTGCTATACTTTTAACGAATATTGAATACAGTCAAATAAGATAAGAGAAGGAAACTAGCGGAAAGTGTCACCGTCACTGTGACTGTCAGGCTAACTGTATTACTTATTTAAAAACAGCCTCGACAGCCTGGTCTAGAATTTTCATTGTTGCAAAAATTTGCAAAAAAATACTGTCAAAACATTGTCATGATTTGTTCATGGAAGAAAGTACAGACAGATAGCATCCCGATTCTGAGTATCGAACCATTTAATAAACTTCCTCCGTCATTCTATAGCCATTTTGCTAAATTAAATTGAGTTTGATTTGATTCTTAAAATATATGAGAATACTTCTATTTGCAAAGAGAAAGAGCAAAAACTTCCTTTGCAAAGTCTAAGATAAAATTAGCTTAAGACGGGGAAAAGTCGTGCGTGTCTAATAGTGTCTGAACTGAAGTGGGGGAGAAGAATGCACCAATTCCTGCAATAGGTAAATAATTCTACCTGAATGTATTTTATTCACACATTGTCTACTTGACATTTTTATTCGTATAGCATTTCGCATTTTAGCTCTCGGATTGAAATTTGGAATGAAACTCAATTGCATTGTTAAGATTTCAACAATAAAGTCTCGATTGGGATGGAATGATGGTGATGATGAGTAAGTGAGATTGTAATAATAAGGGAGGCGGAAGTGTGTCGGGGTCAGTCTTGACAATGGTGAAGACAAAATGTGAAAATCTGCACATGGCAGTTATCATTATACCCCTATCATTTAACACATACACCACCACATTATTCTCCCACAGCATTGATCTTTTGGGATAACAGCCCATTGTAAAATTGTGATTTGGCAAATTTTTTGACAGTGTACCAGATTAAACTTGAAAGTGCCTTAACAGCAAAAAGTTCTTGATGATCCGATGATGAGCGCATGATGCATGTGCAATTCATTAAAATAAGCCCATGTACCTAGACATATAGAAAGCGGTTGGTGAGCTCACCGGTCTTGATGATGGACTGAAGACTGATGAAGGGTTGAGCTGGTGTTTACTTGCATGATAGGAAACATGAATTTGCAAGGAAGAAGCTTAATATGTGTGAGACTTTAAAATAAATTGCAAAGTTAATTTTTTGTTGGTCTTCATATTGCTTGTAAATTGAGTGACGTGCATTATGCATGAATGTTCATGTTCATCTGAATCTTTGGTGAGAGTAAAGTCAAGTTTTAAGGAAGGAAGGAGGAAGAAATGTGGCAATTAATTTTGAAGAAATTTTCGATCTGAACAGGTAATCAATATCAGAGGGCCGCCGTCGCAGCAATAAATTATTTATGGCCTTTTTAGTAAAAGTTGAGCTTATACGAATCAGGGCCCCTTTTTTAAATCAGAAAATGATTATATTATACGTATTCTTTGCGAGTTGGTGCCACTGTTTCATTTCCAAGTTCCAACACAATTGTCAAAGTTAGTAGGATCTGTCTGTACGCATCTTTCTATTGCAAATTATGGCTAGTCTGTTTAAAAAACGATTAGGATACCTACGTGACTGGTACCTGCTTCTTGACATTTTTTTATATTTTTACGCAGTAATTCAGATTCAGTAATGACAAAGCCTTCATGAAACTACTTGGAACTTTTGATTTATCATCAAAATCTGGCTACCCAATTTCTGTTGGAATTCATAGAACACAAGTGAGTCCAACAGAAACTGACTGACTATACCCGAGGGACTACCGCATTGACTATTAAGATTTGAATTATAATGAATTCCATGCTTGAATGATGTCATTCATTCAAGTCAGGGTTGCCAGTTTTTTGTTTTGAATTTTGCTCTGTCAGTCAGTGGCATCATCAACATCACATCATATCATAATATTCTCCCAGGCAGCAGGGAAGCAAAATTATTCAGATATTTAAAGATTCGCAGCTACTTGGTAGATGAAGTTAACTGAGCTATACGCATCTTGTGTTAAGTTGATGATGTCGATGTGATATGATATAATAGTGATGAATCATGGAAAATAAGGTATGTCATAGTTTTTCATTCATCCATTACAACTTTTTATCCTGGCCTGGGGTAGAGTAAAATACAATGCAATTGGTTGCAAATTTTGTACAAGTTTTGTACTTTATTTAGTCATTATTGTAGTAAACAGCAAGGAACAAGCTTTGTTGGATTCGTTGGTAGTTGCCATTCTCTGCCATTATTATTGCCAATTGCTGGACTGCAGAATAATTCGTCACATAAAAAAAAACTCATTTCATTTGTGGGTTGGTAGAAATTCCTCCTCAAGTCGCTAACTGAGGTTTATTTTATTTGAATGAGTGCTATCTCATTTCAAACGCAATATGACGTTAAGGACATATCTTATTAGATTACTTAATCCTTTCTTTGATCTGTCGATTTTATCACGTTTTAAATAAAAGACAAATTTCAAATTCGTATTCGTCGTGGTTAACAATGGCCCTTATTTGATTTCGTCATTCGTCATGAAATGAAATAATAATACTCCCTGATCCATTATGTAAGCATTAGTCCTTTAGTCTAAGTGTCCTCAGTCCCCATCTTGATATGATATACTTTCAATACTTTCATATTCATTCATTCATCATCATCATGATCGCCCTCGCTTCAGTTCACCATCCTCCTCCATCTGAACGATTAATTTAAAATGAAGGGATATAAATGGCTATATAACAATTATAGATTGAGTTATGCCATGCAGTTCAGCCATGAAGCATCATTGGCTTTTAAGGGCACTTCTTACGTAACAACTGAACGATCCGTTCAGATGATAATAAAAGTGCGATTGCCTTGAGAAATAAAATCTGACGTTTGAAATCAGAATATGAAATATGAGGATTGCCAACGTGTTGAAAAATTTTCACCAACTTTAATCCCCAAAGATAATAGGAATAGGCAATGCAATAAAGTAATGCTCTGCATTATATATGATTTATAGTTTTAGTTTACAATCCCAATTTTAAATGTGCCAGGAAATGATCCCACATTATTGATTCCTATCATTTGTAATCCCCTGTAGCAATGATATACAAAAAAAATAATGCACAAAAAGTTCTAAATACAAAAGTTAAAAAAACGCTTCGCCAAAATGCGCTCGGCATTAATCATTTCGTGAACATTCATACTCATTCCCAAGAAGGGGGGATTGCGATTGTAGATTATCGTAATTTCCCTTTATGTATAATGCTTTAAGGCTTCCTCTTACATCGAAAAGGACTTGAGCTAAAAACGTATAAAACTTTTCATATTTTTTTAAATCACTTCACTTTTAAGAAAAATTAGGCGGAGAGGAAGATGAAGGTTCTTCGCTTCTTTTTTGCCTCGCATGAAAAACTACGGCAAAAGGCACAAAGCCCAATATTACTTTCATGTGGGAATGGATTTTGTTATAAAAAGAAGAACAGCCAAGCGCAAAACGCTGAAATAATGAAATGATAGGAAGAAGAAGAAATAATTTCATTTCAGCTCATATATGTCGTGACGTCTGATGTTGCATCGCCACAATAAAATATATGGAGCCAGCTGCAAGAAATAATCATGCACATATATCTCCCCATTTATATTGCTAAATACAATTGAATTGAACTAAGAAAGTGGATTAAAAAAGGGGTAAGGGTAAAGTTATATGCTGAAGAAACCAGATAGATTCTTACCAATATAACTTGGCTTTGGCATAAACATTTTTAGAAATAGATGGTAAGGCTGGCTATGCTAAATGAGGAGGGAGAATGATTTTATTTTCTTCCTTGACTTTTGCTGATGTGATGGATATAAATATAAAAAAAATGATGATCCCTCCCATAAATATAAAAGTCCCATCCCTTCATATAACTAGGTATCTACCTGGTTGGTTTAGTGTGGGTAGATCTGATAATCTGATTCTTTGCCGATATACCAACCAAAATGCCCTTCTTGAGCTCAGTCATAGTCACTGATTTGATTACTTATAAATAAAACGTGAGCTGAACATGAAGCATTGTTAAATTCACCGCATTATTGTATGGATTGTTGCAAAAGTTTTAAAGTACTGTTCCTCCTCGTATATAAAAAACCGCAAAACTGTTGAGTTGGCTCTTTCCTGCCTGTAGATACGCAGCGTACACAGATATTTCCTATGGTTGAATTTTTTATGCCCCTGAGCAATCTGCAAATGATAATGATAATATAATGATAGTAGGTAGGAGTAATCCTCCTCATCTTCCTCCATCATCATCACCCATCCCCAAAGGTAGGCAGTTTGTAAATATGTTTATGTTTGATTGTTGGCCAACAATGCAATGTTAATGTAGGAATCCCTATGCACTGCAACAATGTAAATGCCAGCAGCGTTGTAGTAGTCGTATGCAGCAGCGTTTGCATAGGTATTGTTGCACCTGCTTAATGTGGTTCTGTCCAATGCACTCTGCTATCATCATCATATCATTATAAACAGGAATAGCTTCTTTTTAAATGTGTCTTGTCGTCTCATGTCTTAGATGTGTACACCTATCTGTATCTAACTTCTGGTTTTAAAAAAAACTTCAGGCTGGGCTAGGGTAAGTCTACCTTAGCCCATTTGCTAGTTTCTTTCCCCCAAGACGAATACGAAATGATACGTCATCGTCATATAGTCATATTTACTACTGCAACCTGAAAGATATTGTGTACGAAAAGTTTTACACATTTCACAATGAGACATCGACTTCTGTGAGTCCAACCCAGAATGTGATTGTCGCAGTCATTTTTTTTGTTCGGTATGATATGACTTGTATTGTGCTGTGATGATGACTATGATGACGATGATGATCGTGTGGTACAAATATGGTCTTAGTACGGGAAGACCTACACAATATAAAAAATGTTTAAACTTTGGAAGATGTAGCAAGAATGAAGAAGTAGAAGGTGGAGCAGAGTAAGAAGAGGATTTGTGAGTGATATGAAGTGAAAGAGACAAAACTGTATTTTTTTCTTCTTCAAAGATTTTTGCAATTTGCATTTGAAAGCATCCCTCCTCCACCATCCAATCCACTCTACTACTACAGATTTTTGCGAGACAGGTACCTGTTCCCATATTTTATGTGTTGTTTGGGTTGTTTAGTATTCTAGTACAACAAAGCAGGGATCTGCATAATTATATGCAGTATTGTTGCAGCAGTGCAGTTTAGTCAATTGAGCATGTAGCAAAAATCTGGCTTAAATGATAAGCGGAAAAGTAAAAGACATCAACAAAATTTAAGTTAATTTTTTTCCCTGTCTGCCAAGTGCCTATGTACAATGATTGTTCATTTTCATATCACCAAGCCGCATATAACAGATCAGATCAATCTCCTCTCTCACTTTATAGGCAACTAAAGCTAGATTAATAACAAGTGCCACTTTACAGGAGCGGCATCGACAACATCACATCACGTCATATCCCCTCAACTCATATATCCCATCCGCCACCGGCCCCAACAATAAAAAGTGGAAAAGGTTCTCCCATATTTTTTTACTAGACTTTATCAAGTACTTACTTAAGGTACATACCTACATGGAGGGAACGTGCCTGTGCAATTAGTTCATTATTTCACCCCTATTTATAGTAGTCCATCCCTCACTGACACATCCAATCCAAACGACAAGGATCTTTTAAATAATAATAAAATCTACAAATTATTGTTTTATTACGTGCAAAGGTGGGATTGTATTGTATGTAATATGATATGGTATGCTATTCTGAGGTTTGATGTGGGATACATAAAAATTTATAATATGTACTTAAAATAGTGTACTGTGTGCTCGGTTCTGCCATTTCTATTTATGTTAGTTGTACTTTTGCACAGGCTATCTCAATCTGCCTCCAACCCTTTACCCTATTATGAATCTGACATAACAACAGAAACAGCAACGGAGATATTTGATAGGAATAGAATGTGACGTGTGAATGTGCGCTTATAATAAGCTCAGCAGTGGCTACTCCACCCTCACTCACCCTTGTCCATATCTGAAAGGGCATGCAATATGCAATATCCTCCTACGGATATAACAGACAATTAGACTTCATTTCATATCATATCAACATCATTCACAACTCCCAAGTCAAGTCACTGTACATAACATAACAATGGTTCTTTAAAGTTTTTTAATACACAAACGCATAATATGTGGTAACGTAACCAAATGGACATACCGTAAGTTGTAAGGGCAGCAGCATTAAAAGAGTTAGGAGGAGGAGGGCATAGATAAGTTATAATAATAACATCACATCAGATTCAACATTCATGAACTTATGGAATGGAGTATATCTCTTTTATCATGAAGTAACAATAACATCATTATTTTTAGTATTACATATACTTTGCTATATTCAGATATTACATTATTAACTTTTTTTTCAAGAGTTGGAGGAAAAAGATTCCTCCTTCTCCTATTCTAGAAGTCAGTTAAGGAATGAATCTGATTACTTCAAGATATACAGTTTGAGTCTGATGGGGAGGATTGAGCTCTGCTAATATAATGGCTGCAAAAAACAAAGCGAATAAAATGTTTTAGCTAAAAAGGCAGATATGGGTAGTTTTCGTTTCATCGCATCGGAATGTTAAATGTGAATTTAGTGAGTGATACAGATATGATATGATCACGATGGATGTTGGTGAATGGGTTTGATTTTTTTATGATTGTGGCTTGATATTGAATTCCCAAAAAGTTCAATTTTTTTTACAACATTGCCATTTTTGTATTTTGTAAAAAACATCTACATACATTATCTATCAACCAACGCTGGTTTTTTGTTTTGCAAAATTTGTGCGATTTTTTATTGCTGGTTTTAGATAATTGTTGGAAAAGGAGATCATTGTTCAATTCATGGATCCCTTCCCAGTTTGTAATTTGGTACGTTTTGTTCTGTTGTGTTGATAAAATGCATATGATCTGGTGATATGGGCATGTTCAAGTTGAAGTTGATTTGATGTGATAGATTTCTTGTTGTTGGCAGTTTGTTATAATTGCTCAAGTTCAGACATACGCCTATATTAGATCATTCATAGTCTTTAATATTTGAGAATCAAGAGAATTTGTGCGTGGAAGGGAGAAGAAAAAGATACTCTCAAATTGAGAGCGATAAAAAAACTTTTAAAAGTTATTAATACCTGTTGGTAAATGGAAATGGAAGGTTGCTGATCTGATCGACAAGTAAGTGGCAATAAAAGTTTGTTTGATTTTATTGGATTATTTTTATATTTTGTAAAGTGATCACATCGCTGCGATACCTGAGTAGAGAATAGGTATCCTCCGTACATTGACTGTTTATGAGTATTTTTTTGTGAAATTTTGAAAGCAGCAACATCACAACCAATAACAGTCACAATGTGAAGTGTAGATCCCTCAGGGGAACGCTCTACATTGAATTATAAATCAAATATTTGCATAAAAAGTATATTAAAGTGGATTTGCAAATCTCATAATCCCTTTTCTACATGACACAATCTGCAAAATAAATCAGGAGTGTGCTCTAAAATTAAAACATGTGCAAATAATTCATCTTTCATCTCGAAATCAAATTACAACTATTACAAAAGGTCTAGCCATAAAAAGATTAGATAACAAAAATCCGACCGGCATGTGTCGGCCTGGTTGGTAGAAATTAAAAAAATATTGATAGTTTGTTTTTCAACTTGATAATAATTTTGGCTATTAACCTCCTTCAGATGTGTGTGCGTCAGTGGATATTTATACCTATTTATATGCCACCAATGAAGTGAGTTGATTTGATTTACTTAACTTGAGTGTTGTGTTTGGTGAGCCCTTAAAATTCTACCGAAGATAAGCAGTATGAACTATGAATGGATATGAATGAAATGAGATTGTCAGAGTCAATTTGAGATTTTCCATCAGAGATTAATTCTCTCCATTCAAGGTAAGTAAGTGCGTGAACCTTGTTGAAGAACGTACAGCCACAGAGATACTACAGCCATATTTCCTATTATATTATTAACCTTTCACAACATTTCGCCAAGAGTGCGAGAGTCACGTTCACGTCTTTGTCCAAACGAGCTATATTTTATTCCAAGCCAGCCAATCAAATTTTCAAAGCCAAAGCCAAGCCATGTTATTACTCTATCAAGAAGGGAGAGAGAGATGAAATACAAATGAGATAATAATATGGTTTGGTGAGATATGATGAGTTGCACTTCTATAAAAAAAAAGTCGACTTGATGAGTTCGACTTGTGGGTCAAATTAAAGCCATCTATTTTGTACGTGCTTTGTTCAAAATTCAAAATTAACTAATTTATTAACACTACGTCTGCATGCGAAAATTACGAAGTTACGTAGTTCATTCATGCAAACTACATAGGAGACGAGAGGAAGGATTATCGGTAAAGTCGAAGTCATTAAATTATGAAATAATGAAATTATGGGCAACGTGCCGGTCCATTGTATTCACATTTCCGTTTTGCTCGCTCATCAGTTGAGGGAAATAAACCAGGAATGTGGAATATGTTAGTATTCGTATTCATGCAAAAATCCTCTTGGAATACCTAGTTCAAAAATTGTAAAATGGATGGCTGCGGGACGTAGGTGGATGCATTTTTGCTTGGAATTATAGTAGGTCATACGCTATTCTCAGCGACTCCTCCGACGTAAAACCAAAATATGCAAGGAAATTGGCAGAAGCTATATTCATTTCCTATTTCATACCTTTGCGTTTTGAGGATGAGGATTCCACCTCAGATTATTAAACTCTCGTCAATGATTATCGCCTTTTGCCTAGCATGTCATTATTATCATTTGCAAATCACCAGGATTGAAAAATTGTTCCCTTCAGCACTTACAATTAATATGACAGTGAAAAACGAAGGGACTGATTTAAGCCGAAACAAAGCTCCTAATTGTTGGTTGAATTTTGGTACGAATTCCTTCATATTTTTTTTTGCAATTTTTCAAACTTCAAACCCTTCTTCCGACATGATCAGATTCTTGCCAAATCTCAAACCATAATTTAGTTTAGTTAGAGCCTTTCGGATTTCGTTTAAGATGGTGAGATGAAATATGATGATGGTGATCATCATCATCATGCTCATCACTTCCCCCTTCTAACTGTATAAAGTTTTAGCTCGTGGATGTGTAAATTACCGTATGTTTATGTTTGTATGATATGATGATGTTGATGATAATGATGGTGTTAGAAAGCCATATATACACACCTTATTTAGGCATTAGTACTATGTACATCTACAACAGTACAGTTTTTAATAGAGTTATGCCTAAAGTATGGCTTTTATTGTTAGCCAAAAAATCACGGGAATTTTATGAATGCGACGTGATGTTCGCAATTTTTCATGTGTCTTTATATAATCATGTGTATTCCATATTCCATGTGTGGAAGAGATTATTTTTACGTATTAACTACATTTCTTCAGTTCAGTCATAGTTAGTAATGCGGTAATTGACCGTGGAGAATGCTAAAGTTATAGTATAAGCAGAGGTATTATGCTCAATACATGCTTCTTACTGACTGTTTCATCTTGGTGGATGCGATGCAACCTGCAACAAAGTTAGTCAGAAGATTCAGAAAACATCCAAAATGTGAGGAAAGGAGTGATATAAACAATGTGTGGGGATGTATTTAGCAGGAGCCAGCAACAAAAAATATCATTTCAGCAAAAAAAATTAAAGGAACCTTGAATTGTTGAAGGAGATTTAACAGTGTACATTTTTCGATACGCTTGAAGCTTACGATGATGTAGCGTAGCCTTGTATATTTGTCTATCAAGGCATATAAATGGAAAACTAATTCCATACGGACAGATAATTTTAATTGTGAATATATTAGGCCAATGCAACTACATTACATAAATATAAATGTGAAGGGAATTAATGGATTAAGAATGTACAACTGGACTTGGTCGCATAATATTAGGTATATGCAATTTAGTTGGTTGGTCCGCAGAAATGTGAATGTTCACTCCACGTCCAAGTCCAAGTTATTATTACTACCCTGCAGTAATAGTTATGTCATGTTATGTACTGAAAAATTAACGATAAGTATAAGATTGGACCAGACTTTCATTGACAGATTGTTACGAGTGTCCTTAAAAGTACATTAAAATGTGCACACCAGCACACCGCCCCTTTCGCTGGCTAAAGACAATCACTTTTTTGTGCTTGTATTGAAATGCCCTAGCCTAATAATAAAATGGTAATTGTAATTATAATTGGGAATGGATGTGATTATGATGTTCACTTCATAGGCTAAGCAAATAAGTAAGGCGTTTTGTGTTTGTTTGTGTTAGCATTTAACAATGCTACCATAAAGCACAGTGTGACATGACAGCTTATGAAATGAACTCTTTTTACAAGCGATCGTCAGATAATGCCGATGCCATATCAATTATGTAAACATTAGCTTGTAAAAGTTAATGAAGTGAAATTACCATTGCATTGTTTATCATTGAACCCTGCGATTAAAAAGTCATCTATCTGGACAAAGAGCAACAAAACCTGTATTGCCCATTTCTCGATCTCCTTCAATGACAATAAAACACGAGAGGAGAATGGAAAAACTATGACCATAAAAATATAATAAAAAAGTTGGCTGTTGGATGTGATATGACAAGGCCGGGTTGTTCTAGTCAAAGTCATTAATGCAATGGCACTATTCACTATAGAGCAAAACACAAACCACCCATTCATTACCAAATACTGATCTATCTGATGGACAGCCGGTCCTGATGACAATGTTAAGCTTATTAATATGGGCAAGTGATTGTTCCACATCTTCCCACGAAATCGGCTTTGTTAGCAGGACCCAAGAAAAATCATTAACGCTATAGAACGGCTTGATCCAGTCTGTAAGATATCGAATTGCAACTGAATAAAAGTCATTGACAGTGTCATAAAATGCGACTTCAGTTATTTGTCCATCGCCCACCACCTTACGTAAAAGTTCTTTAGCCTTCAGCCCAATAAATTTTTCATTCTTTCTCAATGTTAGGGCAGAAATTAACTTCTTCACCGCGGACAAAGTCTCAATTGCCGAAATAGTTTGCTTTTCAACTTTCAAAACTGCTTGAGAAAATACATAGATCTGACTGAGCATGCAAAAACCATAAATACAATTCGGTACATTCATTTAAAAAAAAAGATTCCAGCACTTTCGGGCAATCACGTTCAGACAAAAAGTATGACTTTACTCCATCATAAATTTGCAAGTCTCTCCAGAGCATTTCCAAGGGACAGCCAACGAGTTTTACTTGAGGAAAGTACACTTTTATATTCAAGATGCACAAATTCACAAAACTCTTTCAAACTTTCAGTTCTCACGGTATAAATTGAAAAGTATTTGTAAATTTTTGCACAATTTACAGTAAGCCCCACTTTCACTGTCACCTTTATGAGGTCGCTTTTCCAAAAAGCAAACTCTTTCACCCAATCATCATTAAAAGTACATTTTCCACGATGACCACGATGACTCATTTTAAATGTACGACATTGATCGCGAAGTAATTAATCACTACCAATTTATTGAATCAGCTACTCCAATTTATCCCCAACAACACTTTCAAAAACAAACACCAACTGAACTGAACTGAACTGAAACTGCCCAACAAGAAAGGAGATGAAGTAGAACTAGTAGAAGTGAAGTCTTTCCATTCTACCGTCAATACCAACACCAACACACATATTTACCTATGGACTATGCACTTATATTATACAATACACTTCGCTGAGGGAAGTTCCCTCTCAATTTGCTTCAAACATCTCACACAACCACTAATAACTTAGGCCGGTTTGTTTGGGGCTATGTGAATGCTTTCGAATCATTGATCTATACTGTACAATGCAATACAGGCATTTTGCCTGGATGATTGTCTGGATGCAGTCTGTTTTTTTTAATAAAATGATTTTAAATGAAATTAAAAATTATTTATTTTTCGGAAGTTTGGAAATAAGTACAACTAGTACATTAGTCCCAAAGTAGTACTGTACTAGTTTGGACTAATTTTTGAGCTCAATATAAGTACAGTACTAGTCAAACTAGTACACCTGGCAGCCCTAGATGACGACGGGGTATATTATATTGGTATATGCATCATTGAATGACGTGCAAAGTCAAAGTTAACAAATTCATAATGCACCGTCATTGATCATTAAATCCCGTCTAGGATCTTGAATCGCGATATTATTATATTCAATCTATCATTTTATCCATTGTCTCTGAAAATGAATTGGGATCTGATTGAAATCAAATTGCCTGTCACACACATTCATATAGGTATATAACCTCCGACTAATTTCAATTTCTAATCCGATCCTCTAGTAATTAAATGGGGCATGGGATAGGCAGCTGAAATTAAAATTAATGATGTTTTCGGATCACCTTAATAGTTTTCCCCTGCTGTAGAATTACTTAAATACCTGTACGTCAGTCCCATTTTGCTTAATTTGGCTGGATTTGAAATTCACAATGTTATGTATTCCGTTTCATAATGTTATGTAATGTGCAGTATGGGCACATGTATTGGATTATCGACTTATATAGATATTCGCATGACCATATTTTATACATATTGCATAAGAGCATTAACATCACCTCATGCAATTACCATTTATTTTGCTTTGCTCTTGTATAATACAATATTGTTTGTAGAGATGATTTTTGTGGTGGATGTGAAATGTGAATATGTCGGTGTGTGTGTGGTGAAGTTTAGCCACAAGCTACTAGCTACAAGCTTCTCCCTAGTCCCTAGAGCAGTGGTCAACGACTTTTCTGCTCTTTCATCCTGTCCTGTTCCTTTTTACCTTGCAATTTCTGATTTTTACCCTTCAGCCCCAAAAAAATCCCATCGCAGAAACAGGCATATGGGCATATGTACTTACTTACTTTTACGTAACATTACATCTGCATGGATTATACCACACACGAAATGGAATCATTCTTTCACTTTATCTCTTAAATATCCCTGTCACTCTGGTAAGTGTGGAGTGGAGCCACCACGACCAGGGGAAAATGGGCTCCGATTTTTTATTCTGTAAGCACATATAAAAGTCCTGTCCTGACTCCTTCCTGACGTCCTATGAGTCCCGTCCTGAAGTATTTGTAACATACGCTGGTGGAAGGTCGCCTAGATTCTATATGTCGTGGGAAGAGGAATTTCATATTCCTCACCAGTGCTAAAAGCTGGGACGAGCTATAGAACGGGTGGAATGGAATGATGACTGATTATGAAAAAGATTGAGGATGTGCTAGCATTATATATGATTATATGATTTGATATAAAATGCAGCAGATTTTTATATAAAGTATTTTCCTCACAATTTCATACATGCATGGCATGCCATGACAGAAGTCTTTCCGATTGCCTTGAAGAACTGCTGCTGCTGCTGCGGTGCTGAAGGTTTCTTTTTTGGAGAGAAAAAATTCTTCAGCAAGTTCCTCTTTTTACTTAGGTTCATATATTTTTGCTCCTGCCATGCTCCTCGCAGAATTTCATTTTTAAACATAGTGCATAATAAATACATACATGGCTCCTCGACTGTTGACTTCACTTGAAGCTGTCGAAGACGCCGAAGACAAGTTAAGTTATGTAAAGGGAAGAAGAGAGGAAGTTACTTATTGAGCTATATAAGAACTACTTCTTGCATGCAGCAGCACTTGTTCAAGGAGAAAAAAAATATTCTTTTAAAAATTATAGTATCCTACATTCCTCCACTTTGATGTATGTGCTATGTTATGTGTTATGTACCTGCCTGGTTGTCGTCACTCATCAGCCTCACTTTGCAGTTTACACGGATGGTGATGGTGACTGTGCTCATGTTAAGAAATTATAGGTATGCTGCTATAATGCGAAGTTTTAAGAAGCCAAATAATAAAGCCCGATATAGGCATATTTAATAATATATGAAACATTATAATTTATTATGATGAAAGCTAGACTGTCATTATTATCATCCTATGTCATGTTCCTGTGATATGATGAACTATGGAATACCAGCCCAGCAGTTGGCTGATTCTTCTTGCGACGATGACGATAATGATGATCATGATCATACTTAAGTATAACAACATAATGATGCGGATCCCGTATTCCTTATTTTTATAAGGTCGGATGTAGTAAAGTAGTAAAAATTGACGCGTTATGCGGGCATGCGGGTAGGTATGAAATGAAACAAGTTGTTTGATTCTCGTGTAGATCAGATCATGGGAACAATAACTGGTACTGGGGTACACGTACCACGTACCTGGTTGAGTACGGTATTATGGTACATAAATATGAGGCAATTCTAATTCCGACATACATTCCATTGAATGATCATAATTAGGTCTCCTCTTCGTCTTCGTCTTGGCAGGACAGTAGCAAAGAACTTGACTTTGAAACTGAAATAATACATAACAATGAACATCAATAAAAGAAAATAATATCCAATCCAAGTATCAAGTAAGCAATGGAGATATTGTGATTGATGGAGTTGACTACATCGGCATAGCATGATAATGATAATAATGATCATCCATCACGATCACAGGTATAATGCACAGGTAAACTACTTACTACTGGTGCAATCAGAGTTAAATATGTTTGACGAGCGGCGAGTGCAGAAATATGATGAGAAAAATAATAAAAATAAATGGATTGTTTCATCTTCCTCCCTCCCTCACTCACCAATAAATCTAACGCGGCTCAATTATCCCTGTTGTTGCTCTCATTTGCTTGATTAAATATTGCATTAAGTAAGTAAGTACATGCGTCAAGTTGAACACGTCTTCACTGTCATTGCCAGGCCAAGCCACTCGCACTGCCTATTACCAGAAAAGAATGGCGAGGTGAAATATAGATTGTTTGTCCAATGACCCGTTCACAGATAAACATGAGCATACTTAAGGTATTAAATAAATGCATGTAGAAGCAGTGATGCGATGGCAGTCAAGATGTGCTACATTTGAGATGTTTGACATAAACCGTTAAGTTCTTCTTAAGAAGTGCATGACTGATCGATGCGATGGGCCACCTCCCTCCTCTTAATTAGTTTTCTTAATTATCTTTGCGTAATTTATAGTAATAGGATGATAATGTAATGGATGATGGTGAGTATCGGTGATGTCATATTTATGAAGGCTGATGAATACAAATTACGGTAAAGTGGTCGTTACCAACAAAGACGATCCGATCTTGCTTTCTCCCTGTATACCAAGCCTAGACAAATGAGCGTCTTAAAATGTGATTTAAGCTAAACTGAAATTTATTCATAGGCACGTACAACATCGTTCGTTTAATGAAAATTTTGATTTTGATTATGAATTTTAAAATTTATTTTTTATTCTTATTTTTTGCAGAAGGCAGGGGCAGTGACGGAGGCGAGCTGCCGCTGGATCCGAGTCGAGGCTGGTCAGTCGGTGCCGTTGTTTTAAGAATGGTGCTGGGTGATCACCAGGAAGATACTTCACACTCGTCGCAACAGTCATGTCTCCTCATGTCCAGCGACACACACCACAACAACAACAACAACAACAACAATATTATAGGTCTGGATAAGCCCATACCTTTATCCAAAGAAGAGATGGCGATGCTTGCCAAAATTGAGGAGGCGAATAGGTAAGGAAATTATGCTAGACAAAGAAGACATCATATCATGTCACGTTTTTTAAAGCGAAATACCTTTAATCAAATATGAATAACTTTATACACCCATTCATCACCCTTTCTTCTCCATAAATTTCATTTCGATGTCCAGAAGTTGGAATTAAACTGCTAGTTTAGTTTCGCTAATTATCATGATCAAATGTTCTTTCTAAAGATTAATCTTGGTTTGACAACAAAGGATAATTTACAATATGGTCACGTAATTTGATATTGCACTTGAGACAAGATTTTTTCCTCCTCCTTTGTGCATCTTCCCACACACCTCAAATTTGATCAAGTTTAGGGGAGTGGCGCAATCATACATAATAAATAATGTGGTCACCTTCTTTATCTAGAAGCAATTTATGGTTAGGACTTCAGAGAAGGAATTGTTTTAATTTTGGCTAGTAGTCAAATGGCCAAATTCCTTTACTCATGTTCTTTAAATGTGATTATCAGACCATTACACATTAGTGAAATGATTACATATCTATGCTGAATGGAATGAGAAATAATTTACTCAGTCGGATTATTTTTCAGGAAAATTTGATACTCCGACATATGGCATAAAAAATTATATTAATTTCATTTTCCCCATTTATCATAATATTTCATCCAATATGAAATTTTTTTACAGTTTTTTTCTGAGCTGGACGGATTTGTTTACTGAATTCCGAGTCTATAGAAGTAGTAGGAATGTAGTATATAAATTATGTAATCCACTCTGTTTGAATGAATGAGCATTTGCAGTTTGTTCAGACTTCAGTTGGTTATTTCTGCATGATATCTCATAGTCAGCTCATTTTTACTAGATTTTGACTATTCACGATCAATATGGATTATACTCAATTAGTTGAGTTGAGTGTATTGGGGCACACTGTTGCGTTGAACTCCCACTTTCCGAAGCCCTGGCTCCCTGGCTGTTTCAGAGTTATAGAAACTGTTACGAGCGAGTGTGAGATGGATTGATTCTGGAGTGACAGGATGATTGACGGAAAGCCTTGATCGTTTCCACTGCAAAATACTATTATACAATACAATGAGACGGGGAACTTGATAACTTGAATAAGCATAAATCTTTTCTCTTGCTAGGAACGCGAACAAAACATGCCAAAATAAAATAAGTTTCCAAATGCTCCAGTTACTTAGAATTTAACTTTTCATCCATCATTTGCTCTGGGTCGGGCACGGGCTTCACATGACTTTGTTCAGAAATCCCATGGATGTCAAAGCCAAGTCGAACGAAAGTGAACAATGGTTTATAAATGCCATGTTTTCTCTTTACATTAGCTTGTTGATTCTCTGACGAGAAATATGCAGCAAAGGTTGAAATTAACCTAAACTTAATCTTTCATTTAGTTTATTTACCATATTTTGATTTTGACTAGATACTTTCCTACTAATATGCAATGAAAATACGATCTTACTTCTGTTCCCAGCAAACGTAAAGCTCACCTTTGCTTTCCAAAAAATTTGCTACAGTTGAATAATATTTTTTGGTATGTTAAATAATAACATAATTTATATTCAAGATATGATGTAATAATTTATTATTGAATTAATTTTGTTAATTCTTCAATCGGAAAAAATGACATGATTATTCATTTTCATAGGTACTTGACTTTTCACTAAATGTTCGTCTTCGTCGTTGACCAAGCGTGGAGGGAGCAAAGACCAAAGATTTTTATTGTTTTTACTTTTTTTGCACGGTTCAATCTACCTTATCAAAACATATACATAGCACCAGCGCAATAATAATAGGTATTATTCCCTCATGCCAATAAATAAATATGCTTTTGTTCTGAAGATGATAAAGCCCTTGCTAACTGGAGCAGAAATCGTTAAAGTACTGGCCCGGCTTAGCAAGCGAGATTCGCATTTTTATGATGACTATGATTGCGATGATGAAGAAGGAGGAAAGATGATACAAAAATAAAAATAGAATGTTTGCATATTTGGATGTTGCATCAATAATTATTAAAAGGGGATGATGATGATGGGGTACCCCTTCCAAATCAAACCAAGTGGATCTAATCAGTAGGCATTAGTTATGCTCAGGTGTACTGATTAAGAAAGAAATAATGAGTTGATGATTGTTTGTCTATGGCTGAATTAACAAAGCGGAGGATTAAATCAAATCCACTGATGGGCAAATGTTAAATGAAGAATGGTTGTTGAACGTTGATTAGTGAACATATTTCTGTTTGCCTGCAATCACTAATTTGTTATTGGAATTGGAAACAGGTACTTCATTAGCACTTGCTCTACCATATTGGCATTCGTGCATCTGCTTGCTTTCATCTTCACCGTAGCAAAAGCAGCATTAAGTTTTACCTACCTACCTAATCCCATCCAACGTCTAAAGAAAATGCTAAAAATAAATGGAAAATTAATTATGGGCTTAATCGGCTCAATTATATCCTTCGAGTAGGACTATGGCTAGTTTAATATTTTACAATTAAATGGCCAATTTTACAGGAGATTTTCCTGTCCACTTTGCCTCTCCATTTTAATTTCTTCCCATCATCATCGTCATTTTTCAGTAATAGCCAAAAGCTAAGGCCTTGAACCTTTTAAGTCAAACGATTAAATGCTTAATTAGATAATGATAATAGTATAATATTGCTAACGATGAGTTGTGTGGATGACTTCTTACGTCAAAGTACATTTGTAAGCACAAAATAAACAAATCTATTTAGAAACTTTGCTCCGTGAAAGTCCGCCATATTTCGCCATACATTTCTGTATGGCGAAATC